>BCLG01000412.1:129188-173393 GCA_001602295.1 Zoysia matrella | reverse complement strand
TCTTCGGGAAGAGCTGGTCCTCCGCGGCGCCGTCCTCCAGGCTCGGCATCCCGCAGGCCAACAGCCCCAGCCTGTTCAGCAACCTCGTCGGCTCCGCGCTCGGGGGCGCGTCCCGCGCGCAGTCCACCGCGCCGCTCAGATCGGCGGGGCCGCAGGCGGCCAGGCCGGCTGGTGCGAACCCCAATGCGGGAGGCAGCGGTTCGTCCTTCTCGATGGGCGGTATGGCGAGCTCGCTAGCGCAAACGACGCAGGCGCCGATGAGCGCCGGTGGGTACGGGGTTGGTGGCCGACCCATGAAGTCTGCGGACATGGCGTCGTCGGCTGCGGCGGCGCAGCCGATGGGGCAGAAGAAGGATCCGTTTGGCTCGATAGATCCATTCGCGGCGAAGCCAGGGTCCATGAACGCAGCGAAGCAGGCTAGCTCTGTCAAGCCGGACCAGGGATTTGGGGCGTTCCAGAGCGTGAGTTCTAGTGTGGACTCCGGATTCGGGAGCTTCCAGGGCGCCGATGCTGGGTTCGGTGGGTTCCAAAGATCCAGCGCCGCGAAGCCTTCCAGCTTCACACCTCCGCCAGCTCCAACACCTGCTCCTGCGGCTGCGCCGGTTAATGCTGGGGCAGATCCTTTGGACACTCTGTTTGCTTCAACCACGACTGCATCTTCTGCAGCTGCTGCCAGTAATGGTGGGGGTGACATGTTTGGTGAAATGGATAGTTGGGTGGATATGGAGGCAGACTTTGGTGCTGGTGATAGTGGTGCGGCAACCACAGAGCTGGAGGGGCTCCCACCTCCGCCGTCCGGGTTGACAGTATCAGCTGCCAAGTCCAAAGGGATGGATAGCTATAAGGGAGGACAGTATGCTGATGCCATCAAGTGGTTGTCCTGGGCTGTTGTGCTCATCGAAAAATCAGGAAAAAGTGCTGACATTGTTGAGGTGTTGTCTTCAAGGGCATCCTCGTATAAGGAGGTTGGCGAGTACAAGAAGGCCATTGCTGATTGCACAAAGGTACAGCATTACAATGTTGACTGGGCTGATAATATTTTCATTAGTCTATTATGTTTCCTATTCTAGCACATTGCATCCATAACTTGCAGATTGCAGACTTAGATGATCATTCAAAATGGTAATCTTATTTGTGAATTTCACTGGTTTTGCCTCCTTTGTTGCAGGTCCTGGAGAAAGATAAAGAAAACGTTTCAGTGCTGGTGCAGCGTGCTCTCCTATACGAGAGCACTGAGAAATATAGGCTTGGTGCAGAGGACCTGCGTTTGGTTCTGAAGATTGACCCTGCAAACAGGGTTGCCAGGAGTACAATTCATCGCTTGAACAAGTTGGCTGACTAGAGGTGTCTTCCTAGCAGCCTGCTGTATTATTTTACCACCACTGTACTTCGTCCTTGGAACGAGATTTGTGAGTTTTTAATTCTCATTACTATACTTGTGGCGTTGGGGGAATAATATGTGATTATATTGTATCAAGTATGAAATTACATACATATATACACAACATTCTTTGATTGTATATTATAAACTATATCAATTGTCTTGGAAGTTATCTTATGCATGAATTCTTCACGTGTTCTAAAATGTCATTTGCTATGACTACATAAAGTAAAGATAAAAAAATATTCCACTCACCACGCTATTGGTGTTTTGCATGGAGCCATGGATAGTGTCGATAAATTTCTGGAGTTGTATCATAGAATAGAATGTTAATTAACGATTATGATTATTTTTCTGCTTGACTTCTTTCACTGGAGTTTAGATTCTGTTATCATCCTGAATTATATGTAATTGTATTGTTATTGTCATCGACAATCCTTCTACGGATAATTTAAAGTAGCAACAGTGCCTTAAGCAGATATGATCCCTTTCCCATTTTTTTATGGGTCTTCGATATAGAACATTGAAGCTGATCACTATTATAGCGACTCTGTTCTTTTGATTCATTTTGCCTTTTATTGGATCAGTAAAGTAGGATCGCACCTTGTAAGGACAAAGGTATTTTTTTGTAGTTGTTGAATGTGTATTGTTTGACGACACTATTATTCACGCATGGCAATGTAATGTAATTACTTGGTGTCACTTGTTTCTTTGGGTTTCTTTTGACATTAGGACCTGAACCACCAGAGGTCATATGTATACAAGTTTGAGCAACATGGTCTCCTGTGTGAAAGGATTACTTTGACCAATGTTAACAAGAAGATAATGTTGCCCTTTCATTTCTAATGAGCAGGATTCAGGCAATAGAATTACTTGTGTAGAAGTTGCGTAGACGTTTGTTGCAAAACTGGACGACTTTTTTTGTTGTCCAAGACTTCCAGTCCAGGGTATATTATAGGTTCGATGGATCTTCGTTAACAGAGTCGCAAAATGAACAGCACCGTTGTAATAGATTGATCTGCTGGTATAGACACAGAATCGCATATGGGATAATGCGAATCATCGATGAATTCTCCTTAATAAGGACAAACGATTCTGTTCTATTTGAGCGTGGTTCTATTGATAAATGTGTTGATCGTTAGAGTGACGACCGTCTGGTTGCAAGTCGAACAGACGAATATTATGGAACACGTGGGTTCTGGGTGACGACCAGTTGTGTGCGCATCACCTTCACGCTTTTGTTCGGTTATTGGTCGATCCAAGTGGATTAGAGAGGAATAAATCCATTACTTTAGGTAAAGATTAATTTCACTCCAATCTCTCCTATTTTTTTTTTTTAAACTGAACGCAGCCTCAGGTGGTGTTTGCGGAATAGGAATTAGGGATGGAATTGAGGATGGAAAATAGAAGGATTATTCATTTCATAAAATATTAACTATTCATTTATTTTCTATTCCTTAATCCATCCTATTTTTCCAGTGTACCAAACGTCACCTCAATGTATTCATCCTGGTGGAGGATCAGTTTTGGAGCTGCTTCGATGGGTCCTTGTACCAGAAAGCTCGTACGCATGCTCGCGTCTCTTGTGTGCATTCTCTGCATTAAGAATTGTCACCTGTTTATAGTACCAAGTGTTTCAATCTAAAATCTGCACTAGTGCTTGATGACTTCGTAACAGACTTAAGCTGTTCTTGTTTAATTGGGCTCCGTAGTCAACGGAAGTGACCTGGCAGTGGTATTTGCCCGGCATCTGCGCCACGCCGATACCTCAGGCCGGCCGTAGTGCGATGTGTCGCCACTATCAGCATGGTTTGACCTTGATTAGTTCTACTACTAGTAGTACCGGTGTAAAGGTGGGTAGTATCCGATTTCATCAGCAAAGCGCCGGAGATATTTTACTCTCCTTTTCTTCCTTGGACGGCGGCTAGATACCGAATCAGTCAGGGTGCCGGGCTGGTGCCGAGTTGGACTGGTTGGCGTGCGCGGGTGGGAGAGGACTCCAGAGGAGACGCAGGTCAGCAGTGAGCGAAGAACTCTTGTTGGGGCCGGCGGACACTCGCATCACAAGTTACGGCTCGCGGTCGGCCGCATTCCAGGCTTACACGGAGTGAGAGTGACACGGGCTCCTGCTTTGGAAGAGACCACTGCCGATTGGATCGATTCGGTCGACGCGCCGGGTGGCGAATTGGAGGCCGAGATGCGGTGCAGTGCCCGGTACGTCCGTGAACGTCGTGAATTTCACCGCCTCCCCACCTCATTCTTCAACACGCTCTCAACAATGTGTGGATCGTGACTTCGTGGGCCGGAAGAAAGAAAAAAAACAACGTGTGGATCGTTCCCATGCAACAACCATCAAACCGCTTGTTCTTCTCATGTCAGCATGACCGAGCAAGGTAGCGAACAGTTATAACCATCACCTTGGCACCTATGCGAACCAAGCTATCGAAGTCATGCGCATATTAATAAGGGCAAGTCTTACGGTAAGTTCTTGCCCGAAAGCAGCAACAGAAAGCGATCGCGCACGAAATGGGCATGTGATCGTGGGCATCATCCCTTTCGGTGGTCGTCAAAAACAAGCGCAAAGGCAGTGGGAGACTGACTGAAAGCCGGATTATTTGGAAAGGTTCGCGTGGGCACACGTTTATCTGGTGGAAGGACCATCAACCACTGCATAAATCTATTTTCGAAAAGGTGTATTTCAAAATTGGAGTTTCTTAACACAAGAATTTCACATGAATTCTATATTAATTTCATAAAAATCAGTTTAATTTTACAGGGAAACAAATAAAAAATATGAAAAAATTTCACGTTCCAAACAACATCTTATACGGCTATTTTAAATTTTTCAACACGCAAAAAATGTGACATCCAATGCTCATGAGCGTATGGAAACAATTGCTCTGTCGTACTGCTCATCATTGTCGAATCACTGGTACATGGAGTCAAAAAACCACCCATCATAGACCGGCTAGCAAGAGCTGCAAGCCAGGTGATCCCCGTGTGGTGCGATGATGCCTACTGGCTTTACATAGGGAGTTGAGGCAAATTTGGTGACGAGCTGAGCCGGGTAGTCCAAGTGGAGCGGATCGATACAATCCACGCCGCCCTCCTCGCAGGGAAACCAGAAAAAAAAATCGACGGGAAAAAACACCCAAAAATCTCAAAACGAAAATAGAAGCCGAGACCGGCGACCTCCGGGGCCGCGAGCAAGCAGCCAGAAGGCAGGGCACCCGTCTCCTGTTTTTCATTTCACCACGGCCGCGGCCTTTGTGTGGCCTCCGTCTCGTGTTATCCCTTCTTCCGACTCAACACAGCCCCCACCCCCCCGCCGCCGTGCGTGCTCGCGGAATTCGCGCCCCGCACCGGAGGCAGTGACTGCGACGACGACATCGCCCCGCCCGTCGCCCCGCCGATGAGATTGCGCCGCGCCGCGTCGCCATGAAGGCCCCGCCGCCCGCCGTGTCAGGTGACCCCCCCCCCCCCTCTCCCCCCTATGTTTCAACACGGGAGTCCGGTGCTACTGCGGCCGCTGTGGCTAGGGTTTTCCAATTCTGCTCCGTCTCCTCATCGCTTTTGTGTATTTTTTTTCTTCTCTTGTGGATGCGCAGCGTCATCGTCGCTGGAATGCGTGAGCTCGTGCAGGACCGCCTCGTGGAAGGGGGGCGGGAGGCCCTACGAATGCAGCGTTCTCTCGTGCGCCTGGAACGCCCCGCGCGCGCTCACGGGCGCGCTCGCCAGCACCGCGCAGTGCTCCTCCTGCGGCCACGCTGAGGCCGGGGGTGGGTGGAGGCAGCGCGGGCGGCCGCGACGGAGTAACAACACGGTGCGTTGATGCTTCTTCTCACATCTTGGCGCCTTTATGTGTTTCGTGTTTTGCTTATTTAGGGCCAACATAGTGCGAGTGGTGCTTAAATATCTCATTTAGGAAGACTTAGTGAAACTGACAGATAATTCAACTACTTTATATCGCAAGCATGTTTTTAACTTTTTATAAATTAAAATGGACACTTCTAGCCTGAAATCATGCTGGAGTGAAATCCATAAACCTCCATTGGTGCGGCATGATTTTTCTTTTGCTTTCGTATCATTTTTGTGCATTTACTGCTTTTTTTTTATTGCGCATTTACTACTTGGTTGGGTAGCCCCTAACATTATCAATTTTAAAAGACCACTAGCAAGATCTATCAAAATGAACACACTTGAATTTCGACATAGAATATCTTTTTTTTCTCTATTTTTGTGGCCACTATTTGGTGCTGGTAGAATATATCTTGTAGTATATAGAGAGATGTTTCAAGTGAATATACTTCCTTTTTGTTTAATTTTAAATCATATGAGGCACCATGATACACTTTTAGTCCCATTTGCTCCTGTTACATTATATTTTGCTACTGGGTAACTGATTGTGATTTTCATTAGCAATGTTATATTCAATCTGCCTGTTTCACAGTTCGCAATTAAAATGACCTATGCCTCTGTATTGATATGTACTCATAATGAAACCTGTAATTTATTTGCACGCATCACATCACAGTCTCTTGAGTCGGTTTCCTTATTCATATTTCACCTTATCCTACCTGCATTAGTCAAGCATCTGTGATCACCTCTCATTTGGCTTGATAACTGACACATCTTACACACCGTTGTGTTTTAGCTTGCCATCATGGTTCTGTAACAGTTTTCTTGTCGCACGGCCTTGCTATTGTTTGTCTTGTCATGGACCAAACTAGGTGACCCTGAAATCAAAGGGCGTGACTGTGCCAACAAGATCACAAGCAACAGTCACTCCACAAAAGCAGGGTTCAAGAAGGGGATAAGAATTTGAATCTATTCCTTTCCTAATCCTAATTCTTGGTCAATTTTTCTTAAAATAGAGCTAACAAGCCCTAACAGGTTATTTTCCAATTAAAGAATCTAAATATTATCTCTAATTACACCATGCGAATCAAATTTTAACAGATGCTGCATGGAATAACATACAAGATAACAGAGGCTTATCTTCAAGCCCCCAGTTTGGGTGTTGTCTACTCCTGGGCGTATATATGGCTATGACACTCTTTGCTTTAAACACATTCTGAAATATGGCTATGTGTTTTTTTTAGCAATGAAATGTGGCTGTATTACCATGTTACCTTTCCAGTTTCTACATTTTCATGCCCATTGGCTATATAAAGGTTGTAGTGAGTCTTTCCCTCTTCTTAATACCTGTTACATACTTTTTCAGTTACTGCACACCTTGGATGAAGGCATCAATAAAGGGAAATTGGGCTATAGTTCATCTGCTGTTTACTCTGGAAATTCAGTCAGATCTTGGTCTACTCCTGTGAATCCAACATGGAGAACTTACTGCTACTCGTCATCTGAGACCTTCAACATCTCCCCGGAAACCTTGTGGCAGGTGTCTTGTTAAATCACAATCATGTACTTTTCATTTGTTCTTTCATGCATTTAGTAGAAAAATCTAAAGAGCTGCAGTTTGGGAGTTTGATCTGTCAAAGCCCATAAATATTTATGCTAGTTTTTGCTATATAATGATGATTTTTACTAAGGGAAATACAGCAGAGTAGATTTTTTTCATTTACAAGAAAAGCAATTAAAAGGGTTTTTTTTAACTTCTAGCCTTACCACAAATATCCTAGAACACACCATAAAGAAGAAACACTGTCTCTGGTAGAGCACTACTTTAATTCCTGCTCCATGGTTTCAAGACACGTTGCTATAGATACCTCCTGTACATTTTTTCCCTGTGTCTGTTTTCTAGCTTAGTGTTAGTTTCTTGTACAGTAACCCTATATAGATTTTAAATAAAGCTTTACAGCAGGGGATCCCTTGCTGTTCTTCCCTAAAAAAAGGGCATGTTTCTATTAGAGAAAAGAAGTAAAAAAATCATTATCCTCAAGAACTTTTGAACCATATGTTTTTATTTTCTTTGAACATGTAGTGTCCTCTTCATCTGCATGTAGAAATGAAGAAATTAATAAAATCACATAAATTTTGTGCTGAGCACAGTAGGTTCAATGTAATAGCCATTGCACTTTTGACAACTATCACCCTTTTTTTGCAACTTGATAATTAGTATTACATGTTTATTCTGAGTTTATTCAAGGTGAAAGCCTACCTTCTTCAAGTGTTAAAAATAAACATTAATCCTTATTATGCAAGGAAAGACCCATTTAATGCTATTGTTCCGTATGCAAAGCTAAATTTGGCCGTAATTCTAGTTAGTCTAACTTTCTGTAATTATGTAACAGGATCTCAAACCAGCTGTCTCATATCTTCAAGCTGAAGAGTTAAACTACGTGCATGATGCTTTGAAGGTAATTTGTAAATGAATACTTTCCTTCCATATTATCTGCCAAAATTTCTGTGCTTTCTTATTTCTTTGGAAGTGTATGCATAAATAGCCACATCACGGTAGTTCGTTGATTGCAGTTGGCATATGAAGCACACAATGGACAAAAACGTCGAAGTGGAGAACCATTCATTATCCATCCTGTTGAAGTTGCTCGTATTCTTGGAGAGCATGTGAGTATTTATATCATTGACACTGACAGTGTATAATTGAGTTTCCCTAGTGGCTAGTAGCAATGAAGTTTGGTTTTGTTCTTCTCAGCCGACATAATTGCAACTTTATTGGGAATGATTGTGCCACAGTTTCTTTAGTTGTTCCTAGCATGTACAGTTTTACATGATGAACTGAATTCTATTCTGCTCAATTCACATAACTAGGAACTTGACTGGGAATCAGTTGCTGCTGGTTTATTGCATGACACTGTTGAAGATACAGATCTTGTTACCTTTGAAAGAATAGAAAATCAGTTTGGGGCAACTGTGCGTCGTATTGTTGAAGGGGAGACAAAGGTACATTATTTGTGATTGATATCATTATATTCTATATAATGCTGCAATTTATGATAGATTTTCATGATTGTGAAAGAAATGTGATGCAACAAAACCTGCTATTATTTGAAAACAGGTATCTAAGTTAGGTAAACTTCAGTGCAAAAGTGAGGGTAGTTCAAAGCAAGATCTTAAAGCAGAAGACTTAAGACAAATGTTTCTTGCCATGACAGAAGAGGTAACCCTTTTGTTATACCTTTCAGACTGTACCGAGAGGTGAGAGGAAACAATATTTACTTTGAGTGGATACTCAAGAAATGCAAATTTAAACGTTCTGTAGGTACGTGTGATCATTGTCAAACTGGCAGATAGGTTGCATAACATGCGTACTCTCTCACATATGCCACAGCACAAACAGGTGAATCCTTGTTCCATCGATGTACAATATTGCTGTAGCTTACTTCCACTCTAAACACCACTCTTTGCAGTATGCCATCGCAATGGAGACACTGCAAGTCTTTGCCCCTCTAGCAAAACTTCTTGGGATGTATCGAATCAAGGTATCTGCTGATGATGTTTCCTTAGGAGTTAGGACCGTTTTGAACATCAAAGGATGCCTGATTTTATCCCTTTTCAGGATGTTTATTTACTTCTGTTGCAATTTTTTGTATCAATGATGACTCAAAACCTCAAGCTAGTTATGAGTACCTTGCATTGTAGAGTTGTTGAGCAACTAATTGACTTGTCTGCAATGCTACACTTGAATTTGTGCTGACATGTTATCTTAGTTATTTAGTTTTACTAATACCTGGTTGTCTGAGCCTTATATCAGTGCTTAGCTGTGAACTTATAACATTTTCACACTCATCAACAATAAATTCAAACCCCTTATTTTTTTATTAGACCCTGAATTCTCTGGATGGTTTTAATCATGGTTATCGATATTTTACCCCCAGTTTTTTCTTTCCATTTGACCAGTAGCATTTTTCTTTGTAGTCTGAATTGGAGTACTTATCCTTCATGTATGTGAATCCCACTGGTTTCGCGGAACTAAGGAAAAGAGTTGAGGACTTGTACAAGGCCCATGAACAAGAGTTGGAGGAGGTACTAAGTTTCGCATGGAACTGTTTCATTTACCAATTCACTCGGATCATGTTTTCGCAATTACAATTGATGGTATTACTTTGTGATTTCAAATCCAGGCAAATAGAATTTTAAGGAAAAGGATTGCTGAGGATCAGTTTCTTGATCTTGTGAGCGTTGAAACAGAAGTGCGCTCAGTTTACAAAGAACTCTACAGGTGAGGCATGCCATCCCATTAAACTAAAACTTCCAGTGGCTTGATACTATCTTGACAGGAGGGATTTTTTTTTTCTTAATTAGAATTGAGTTGTCAAAGATATTAATACTGGCTCAGCTTGCTGTATTTCTGGCATGCCATAGGATTCTCTGGACTTGTTTACACTATTTTATAAGGATCCTGCAATTTGCCAGTTCATCATTTATTTAGTTAGACTCTTATGAAAGTTTTTTCCCATCGGACCGCATGCTGGCAAAATATCACCTGATAATATGATAATACCTTGTGGTGTAGTTGTCACCACACATTTGTTTGCTGGAGCTGGATTGTATGTTGTAGTTGAATTTCAAACCATAGATCAGTCAAAAATGTCCTCCTTTTTGTTATGTATATTTGGTTGTTAGTTTATCTTGCATGTTATGTTTACTTATTTGGGGGAAGTATTTATTGTTGTTAATCATCTTCCAGCATCTACAAAACTACTCTCAAATCCAAGAGCTCAATAAGTGAGGTAAACCAGGTTGCTCAGGTATGGTTGTCTGAATGCCATATTTTGTTAACTCATATTTACATCATGCAATATCTTTTATTTCGAAGATAATAACCGTACATATTATTCTCAGCTGAGAATCATCATAAAACCAAAATCCTACAATGGTGTTGGGCCATTGTGCACCTCGCAACAGGTACTGATGCTTACAAATCAATACTGCAATTAGACCACACTTTTCATTGACGTTCAAGTATTTAATGCAATTCAGATCTGCTACCATGTTCTTGGTCTTGTTCATGGCATCTGGACACCCATTCCTCAAGCTGTGAGTTCTCATTTTTCTTTCTAGTCTATATATTTTTTCCTTTCTTCTACTGTTTTCTAAGATCAATTTTGCCAATAGGTGAAGGATTACATTGCAACTCCAAAACCTAATGGCTACCAGAGCCTACACACGACAGTGATACCATTTCTTAATGAGAGTATGTTTCATTTGGAGGTTCAGGTAATGTTTCCTACTCATTTTTTTAAGTTAAACTGGGAAATCTATAGCAAAGAATGTGTTTTCATTCTGTTGCTAATGTTGACTTATGTTCAAAGTTCTATCTGTATTTCAGATAAGAACAGAAGATATGGATTTAATAGCAGAAAGAGGCATTGCTGCACATTACAGTGGACGGGGGTTGGTTTCTGGACCTGTACGCCCTGGAATATCAAGTGGAAGGAACTCCAAGGGGAAAGTTATCTGCCTGAACAACACCGGTTTTGCTCTGAGGGTATAAATATGTTATTTAATATTTAATAGTTAGATACAACCATGATAATGTTTTAAAAATATACTCTGCGTTGATTTTTGAAAGCATGAGAAAATTATCTGAATAACTTATATATTATAGATTGGTTGGCTCAATGCGATCCGTGAATGGCAAGAAGAATTTGTTGGTAATATGACTTCTAGAGAATTTGTTGATACCATCACCCGGGATCTTCTAGGAAGCCGTGTCTTTGTGTTTACACCTAAAGGCGAGGTGAGACAGTGAACTTGTAGACATCGCTAGCATGAATCTGTTAGAGTTGGGCTAATTGTGTTGTTACTTGCAGATTAAAAACCTGCCTAAGGGAGCTACTGCGGTTGATTATGCTTATCTGATCCATACTGAAATCGGCAACAAAATGATAGCAGCGAAGGTCAGTTACTAAAAGAACAGCAATACATTCTAATGATAATACTGTCTGTATCCTCATGTTCTCTATTTTCAGGTGAATGGCAATCTTGTTTCACCAGTCCATGTACTTGCAAATGCCGAAGTAGTGGAGATTATAACTTATGATGTCAGTATTCCTCTCTTAGATTGCATGGTCTATTTCTGTTATAGATCTTTGATAAGCTTACAATCTCAAGATACACATGTATATGGTACAACTTTGATGATGCCAAATTTTCGTTAAAAACAATAAATAGAACTGATAAAAGACAATAGGTATGTGCTGATTGGCCAATTTGTACACTCATATCTTGTTCTTTGGCTATGAACTTGTATACGCTGTTTATTTTCAAACCCTGTAAGACAACCTTACTTTGATGATGCATATATAGGTACACACTGAGTGCTGGCTGCCTTTAAAAATAATGGTTTAATGGTATAGCACTAATATTATTTCCTCCCTGTTTCAGAAATTATCTAGTAAGTATGCATTCCAGCGTCACCAGCAGTGGCTACAGCACGCAAAAACTCGCAGTGCGAGACACAAAATCATGAAAGTAAGTGTTACTATCATTCAAATTAATTTTCTACATTATCTATGATTACAACAACGATTATTTTGTTCATCCAGTTTTTAAGGGAGCAAGCTGCTCTTTCCGCGGCCGAAATTACAGCAGATGCAGTTAATAACTTTGTTGCTGATCTTGAAGATGAAAGTGACAGTGATCTGTCAACCCCGAGCACTGAGAATGAGAATTACAATTTTAACTGGGAGAAGATTTTAAATTCCAACAGATTATCATTTGTCAGCAAGAGTAATGATGGCCTTTTGCCTGTTAATAATGTTCATCCAAAGGTCAATGGGAAGCAAAACAAAACGGTTAAGGAACTGGGCATGAAAATTAATGGCCATTCTACAATTCGAGGGGATAGCTTCAGTGAGTTCATGCAACCTGGCGACTCCACATGTATGGAAGCTTTCCTTGGTTTGGATCGCTGGAAGTCTGGTAAAATTTCTTTTTGGCATAATGTGGAAGGCAACTCTATCCAATGGCTTTGCATAGCCTGTGTTGATCGGAAAGGTAATATTTTGGCATAATACTGACGCACTAAAAAGAAAATTTATACTGATATTATATCCTACGTTAAGTTTTAAGTAATAGTACTAAGCTTTACTGCGAATATAATCACATAATATTACTGTGTACTATTTCTTCATATTTATTTGCATTGCCTCCTTACAGACTGATTTGACTATTATACATTGCTGCTTTTATCAAATGAAATACTTCTTTTACTTGCCTGTGCTAGTTATTCCTCACATTTTTTTTGTTCTTATGGTCCATTTGCCATATTGTTATTTAGCTATACCAATGTTACCAAAATCAGGTGAACTAATTTGTAGCATTCACAGGTATGATGGCAGAAGTTACCTCAGCTTTGACAGCCTGTGGAATTACCATCTGTACTTGTGTGGTAGGTCACCTGAAAAGTTCACTCGATTCTCAATAAAGTTTTTCTTGTGCCACACTTTATGCAATCACCACTCAGCTATTTTCTGAGAAATTTCACTGACTTTTCAAGTTTTAATTTGGCTCTATAAAAAAAAAACGTATCAACCTCTTTATCCTATTTTCAATTTTACGTGTGTTCTCCAGGCAGAAGTCAATAAAAGGAGGGGAGTAGGTGTAATGCTGTTCCACATTGAGGGAAGCTATGAGAATGTGGTATGCTTTCTTAGTTCAGTCATCTTCCGAGCTTGTTATGTTACATACTGTTCTACTTAATAATGTCTGTAATTACAGGTCAGTGCATGCTCAAGTGTTGACATGATTCTTGGTGTCCTCGGTTGGTCCGTTGGATGTAGTTGGTGTCCATTGGGTGTTCTTGAATGCTAGTGGGTATCAAGAGATGTGCACAGTACACTGCGTTTGTTCTCCTTTGTCTCCAAGATGGAGATATTTTGTTAACACCAAGAAGGTAATTTTGTTGTAGTCAGATCTTGGCTGATGAGAGTGGAACCCTTTCATACTATATACTTTGTCAAAGCAGACAGAGGGCGACCACACTTGCAGAGCGAGTGTACATAGCGGCAGAAATAGGGTACTGTTAGTGCAGGGGATCGATTGGATTATACAAAAAAAATACAATAAAGATTATCAAATGATTATTTCCCTCTTTTCTTTTTCTTTTTCTTTTCATTTTCCTTATCAGGTTTGCATATATGTGCAGCTAGAATTTTGATCTGGAACCTTACTGTCCCAAATTTTGTCCTAGATGGTTTGTTCTCTCAAACGTCCTGTGCATATGTTTATGTAGCTTCATTTTGGCGACGGGAAATATTTGATCATAATCAGTAGGTTATCTGCAGTTCTCAATAGTTTGTCGTTTGTTCCAGTTGGAATGTTAGCAAAAGCTTACGACTGGCTCCTGCCAGTCCATGCCCAAAATGAGAAACTATGACTTCACATTGGCTACTTTCTCAGCAAGAGGTTAGGTCGGAACAGCAACATTGTTAATTCTCTGTAGCATTTTTGAGCTGAGGAAGATGCGAGAGGTTCCAGCAACTTGTCTGACTCAGTTGAGTACGGAAGTAGTACAGCACTATAATACTGCCGATCTGCAGCCTCCGATGTACTATAACAACATAATTCTGCCGCGCTACTAGACTTTCGCCTCGATAATATGCAAAGCCATAGTGAAAACATTAGATTGTTCAGTGTCGCAACAGAGCCTAGTTGGCTGACAGAAACAGAAAGCTTCTAAGACAAAGTGCACACTGGATAACATTTGAGCAAAATTTAGCAGATTCTGGAACTGGTATACAAAAACAGAGCTCTCAAATGTCCTGGAACGGAGTAAATAACATAGAACTCTTGGACTCAAAGACCTATTTAGTCAACTAATTGAAACCACGCAGATATGATGCGACAGCTTAAAACCTTGAAGCCTCTGCTGTTCCTCCTGCCCCTTGCCTTCTCAAACTTGCCTTCGAGCGGCCGTTAGGCTTGGTGTGGCTGTGTGGAACACCAGGAGCAGGGCCAAAGTGCTTCTCAGCTTCCCTGGCATTCTTGGTCCCCTCAACAGAACCGGTTCAAAGATAATTGATATTTTTAAGATTTAGTCAAACCACTGAACCATAATGCACCCTGAAAGCTTGAATTGTGAAACAATAAACAAAATTCTACAACCTAATATTTCAGATACATGTGTGCAACACACATATAACAATATAACTGAACTTAATGATTAAAATGCTAGGACTAAAAGGAACATGCAAATGAATAAAGTCTGAAGTTCACAACTCCTTTGTATTCATCAATCTATAATAAAGTAGCACTTGTAACTGTAAAGAGCCAAAGGATAAAGACCAAAATGGCATGTACAGTAGCTTGTGGTGGCATCAGGCAATAAGCGGAGTATTGGTCTACACATTGCATTCAGTGTGTAGGATAAGATTTGTCCATCATCTGCCATCCTTGTAGCATTACACTGATAAGCCAAATGGTTTTTAACTAAAGAAAAAAAGATAGACAGGGCTGATGAAACCTAACAAAAGTCACCTACTAAATACAGCAACAAAGAAAGCAGATAAATAAAAAAATGAGTAAAAAGATAAATCAAATTTTGGTTAGACCATTTGGCGCCAAAGCAACCATGTAACAATGCAATGGGCTAGTAAGAAAACCATCTAGATCTATGCACCTGATATTTATCTTAGCCTTCAGAAAACTTCCAAAACAAAGAAAAATGATGCAGGTGCATGCTCCAATTGATGCAACTTAGCAATCACATTTAGATTTTACGATCTCAGAAAGATGGAGGATTTTGACACTCAGAAGGATATCCAATGATATGCAAACAAACTTGTTCTCACTCCACAGGTAAACTAAAGTAAGCATTAGAAATTAGAGTTGAACAGTGAAAATTACCGTGTTCTGGCCCAGAGGCGCGCGGAGCGCCAGCTGATCAAAGGTGAGTCACTCACCGCCAGCATTCACAATCCGGGCCCTTGCTGTCTCAGTGAACCTGAGCGCGGCCACCTTCATCGCTGGCACTGTCACACCGTATGTGAAGAGTTTTTCAGCTTTTCGCATAATTTATCCACTCAAAAAAAAAATGACCTTAAGCTTCCAAATAACCTCTTTCTCTTCAACTTCTCCACCGTCTCCAGCCCCATTTTCACCCTTCCCTATCCTCTCCACGAGGATCCTCTCCACCTTCTCTCCCAACACCTCAACTCTCTTAACTCGCAGCTAACTCACGAGCAGACATAGATCCTTCAATTTCCGTCCACGTTCCCAGCGATCGTCCAACAAAATTCGTCGATTGAATTTGGTTAATCTTTTCTTAGTAATCGAGTAGGATCCGATGAGTTGGTAGCCAGGTGTTGATACTCTAGTGAGTTTGGTAGTCAGATGGAATCTGATGAGTTCTTTTTGTTCTTGGTTGAGAGTTCAAACTTAGTAAATAATATACTTAGTAACAACAGTTTTTAGATGACAGTAGTGCGTTAACTGTATAGTCTTTTTTTCTTATGATCCTCATGTCATCTCTTTCTACATTTGCTGAGTACTTTATGTACTCATATATGTTGCTTTTGTTGTTTTGTTACCAATGAATATTGTTCGGTCACAAAAAGATCAAAGAAGTAAAGTCAACCGCTATATTGAAGACAAAGTATAAATGGTCGCGTTGTCGTCAGTCGATTGTCTGTGGTGTGTTCAAAAGTTTTCTCCTTCTGCTGCTGTTCAAAACTCTGATATTTATTGTTTGTTTACTGATATAAAACTAATTATCATTTAATTATTTTATATGTATGATGAAATTGATCCTGATATATATATATATAGATGTCATCGTGTTTTGTGTTTCTAAAATCCGGTGTGACAGGCACCTCGTAGACTCTCGTGTCGTCGGTCACGGTGCCCACGATCATAGCAATGTGGTTCCTCTGCACCCCCGCAAACGCAACCCATATAATAAAACGCAAACAAAATTGATACAAACCCCAAACAAACGGTGCATAGATCGAATAAAGAACTTGCCCTTCATGAACCTGATGAGGCGACGGAGCGAGGGCGGCGGGCGATTGGCCGGTCGTTCATAAAAAGCCGCTTCAGGATCACGGTGTTGAAGTTGCTTTTCGTCCTGCTGCGCACCAGAAAGCGTTACAGCTGCAGCCACGAACGCACATCCACGGGTCAGGACAAGAAGCCGGTCAGACCAAATCCGGGACGGAATAAAGCCGGTGCAATCAGATCGAGGGCCGGGGAGGAGCTTGCCTTGACGAGGAGCTTGAGGTATACATCGTTGGACTTGGGCGCGGTGCGCTCGGTCTTCTTGTTCCGACCGACGGCGACGAGGTCGGTATGCTACGAGAAGAGGGGTTCTGCAGGTCAGTTACAGTGCATGATCCCCTATGCGAGCGACCAGAGAGATCCGCGAGGTTACCATGGCGGCGTGCGGCGGCGAGCGGGAGGGTTTATGGACACGTGTCGAGCAAGGTTATATATGGGATGGGGGTGGTGCGGTGAATGCTGTTTAGTGAAACTAAGTATTCCCTCTGTTCCTAAATTATTATCATCATTAATTTTTAATATCAACTTTAATCATTCATTTTATTAATAAAATAATTTAAATATGTACAACTATAAGTTATGATTCAAATAACTTTAATTCTAAAGTAAATTATAATACTTTTCAATAAGACAAATAGTCAAAATATTAAAAGTCAATAGCAATATAGGAAGTACTCATTACCTACCTGTTGAAAGAAATGATCGTGTCACCAGTTGGCTGGAGTAATATGATTTCTAACAAACAGATCAAAGTTCAAATATGAAGTTTAAACTAGCAAGAACATGTTTCATGGATTTCCCATTTTTCTGTTCATATTATTCGATGCATACATCAGAAAAGGTAGATCATTCGTTCAGGAATAATGCTAGTAAATGAACTCAATTTTAATTGGCAACAGAAAATGTTTAAATTCAAATGAAGTTTGATCTAACTCAAAACACATAAGTTTCACACTAAAACTATCACCAAGGAAGAGCTGAACACCTATTTTACATCGCAGTATTAGTCTATAATCAGAATGATCATAAAAGTTTGCAAACCACCAATTTAGATTTGATCTCCCATGCATGGTGTTACATATAATAAACGTTTTGAACTTTCATCTACAGAAAAGTCTATTTCTCTTATGCTTCTTCATCAGAATCATGCACAATTTGGTTTGTCTTGGCTCCATCTTCCTCAGGCTCATTTTCACATGATCCGGCATAGGATGGAACATCCTCTTCTTCCTGCTGTTCTCTTGATTTTTCCTTTGTTTTTATCTGGAAATCTCTTGCCACACTGCGCTTGGCATGCCTTAAAAGGTTCACCTTTGAGAGTTTGCTTAGCTGGATAAGATACTTCTCATAGTCTTCAATATGGAAAATAAGATCAGGGATACATTTGCTCTCTTTTCTAATCTTGGCAATGGTCCCCTTCCTGGAAGTTTGGTGATTGGGCAACTAGAGAAGAAAGGAAAAGAGAACAAGGTCAATGAAAACTAAGGCCATAGAAGCCATAAAGAAAACTGAGGCCATTGAAGCCATAAGTGTTAGTGATATATTTACAAAGAAAAATAAACCTTGCTCTCTGACGACACAAAAGCATAAAGCGGACCAGTGAGCATCTTGCATGTTAATTCTGCCAGTTCCTGAAACTTAAGACTTGGAATACATTTTGTGCATCCTTTAGGTGCAATCTGGGATTTTGACATGCGAGTTAAGAGCTTATATAACTTTGTGGCCAGTTTCAGAAACTGTTCTGCTTGAGCATCTGAGAACAAAAATGTTATAATCAGGGCATGTAGAATGGAATAAAAAGTGTTTTATGAGTGTATGTCACAACCGACCTTTAAGGTTCATATTATGTGCAAAAGAAGAGAGGACATGGACTACTAATCCTGATCTTGAGTAGAGCGCCTCCTCCAAATCCCGCTTTTGCATGATTTCATCTGCTGGTTGATCTTTGGCGATGAGAGCAACATCATAGCCTAATGCTAGCATTGTTTTAAGCTTACCAAGACCCCAGTCCAATTCAGTGAGAGATGATTCGATGGTTTGAAGAAAGACAGCAGCAAGTGAATTCCTTGTTTTACAATTGATGGTACAAAATGTATTGGAATAATCTCTTGAGCCCTCATCGCCAGAGGTCACTAATTTTTCCAACTCACCGGCCATCTCATACAAAAGAAACATATCATCTGGAGCTGCTGTAAGATGGATACCAAGTTTTACCACCTCTCGTGCCATACTAGGACTTTGAACACTTATTCTTTTACATAGATCTGCAGCCCAATTTCCAACAAGATACCTTTGTTCAGGATGCAGTCGTCTTAATATGCACAAAATCAATTCAGTTACAACCTACAGAAATGAACAAGAAATTATAGAATATCTACCAGAGCAAACAATTTACTCAAATAAAAAATAAAGGTAGCATGGTGCACGTAGCTCCCTCTTGCACCGCGTCTAGGGAAGGGTCGGACCATTTTGGGTCTTTTTTTGCAGCTTTTCCTGCATTTCTGCAAGAGGCTGTTTTCAGAACTCGAACACATGACCTCATGGTCAAGAGACAACAGCTTTACCGCTGCGACAAAGCTCCCCTTCACTCAAATAAAAATAACCCAAATTAATTTCCATTCATCCACTGATTTCTTCAGTTTCTATGATAAAAAATATACTGTTTTTAAAGTAACTTCTGGCTACAAGGTGGTCACACAGGGTATGTACAAAACTAGATATCTGTGTAGGTGTCGACAATAAATAATACACAGCACATAAACTGCTGTCATAATATGCGCATGACTTTATTTTGCAGCTGTGCATAACTGACCATCCCAACTTGATCAATTTGTTATTTTTCATGCCAAATTACAGAATGATTTACCTCGCATTCACGTAAAAGTGACTGGGAAAGAATACGAGTGTATAACTTCCTCAATATGTTCAGAAACACATGAGCATTTCTTGTGTTTTGATCTTCCACCATAGTAGCAGCGTCACTCTTGTTAAGTTCACTAGCATCCATCATGTCTTCTATATTTGGTGGAGCCAAAGATATCATAATCTCAATAATATCAGCAGCATGATCGCCTGAGTCACTTGGTTTAAGGAGTTCTTTAAGGCATGCAAGTGCCAAATATAATTGATCCTTTTTGTTTTCACTGTTTTTCTTTCCTTGGGTAATGTTCCTTCTGAATCCACCTTTTTCATGCTCCAAGTCAAGCATAAGGAACCATACGAGCTGCACTATTGGCCGGATTAATTTCTTTAAATCTTTTTCCAGCATTATTCTCACATTTAAAACAATATGCCCACTTTCCTTTGCTGCAAGCGACTTGAACAATTCAAAACAGGCTTTCAGTACAAGAGATACCAGATTTGAGATCGGGTTCCATTTTGTTTGGCTAGACTGCTGACTACATCTGTCATAGCTATCAGCATTGAGCAGCCTGACACATAGTACTGCAAGTTGATATAAACTAGAATATACAAATCTACCTCTCCTTTCATGACGTTTCTGCAAGGACGCATTTGAATTTTCTATGGGTTCATTGGTTTGCTTATCTGTGGTATCAATAGCATTTCTTCTTCTCCGTGCAGTCCTCTCCTTACTGTTGCTCATTTTCCTCTCAAGATTGCCATGAGCACTAACAAGCCCAAGTATTTCTTTTTCTATCATTTCCTTTGACTCATCAGTGGCTTTATCTAGTTTTGAAGCAGCAAAGTCAACAAAAACTTCAACGATTCCGAGCATAGCAGAGTTATGAAAGTGAGTCATCTCTGAAGGTAAAGAAAGAGAGCCAGCTTCTTGGCTTTGTCCTTGCTGGTCTGAGATAAACCAATTAAGATAGATTGTAAGTACAAAAACTCTATGTCCTCTCGAATAGCATTGTTGAGTTCAAATTGGTTTACTTTGTCTGCATCGAGTATGACAAACCTTCTGTGAAAGATCTGCTCAAGTAATTTTGGATGCTTGATAAAGCTTTCATGAATAAGTCCCTTGATAATGCTCTTCCAGCCTGTAAATAGCTTGGGTTACTAAAACGTAGAATAAGACTACAATATGAAGAATATCATCTAAGACTTTATCTATGGATGTCGAGGAAAGGACACCTCATAATCTTGAGAAGGAGCAAAACCAAAGCAGTTCCAAGCTGCATCATGTGGCCGCTCACATTTAGTGATTTGCTGAACTTGCAGAATGCTTGAGATACATGATAGTAGGCAATCCAGAGGTTCTATGATGCATACTTTTCCATCTTCTACTTTGAAGCATGAATCAATTTTAAGGGGTCTTTCTGCATCCTAAGAAAGTCAGTTAACAAAAAACATGAGGACAACTTCAGTTTTAAGGATGTGATTAACTTCATGTGCCATATCTTTTGAGACACCAAGAAACTGAAATAGACACAATAATCTGTCAGGTAGTGTCACCTCTGTGTAATATTTTAAGAAGTGAGGCCAGAGGAAATCAAGGATACTGTCAGCAATAGCTGGATCAGAGATAACAATTTGTTTAAGACCCTCGTACAGGACCTCTTTGACATTAACCTACAAGAGCAAAGTACCTATGTTGGGAACCAAAATTTCTTGCTAGAGATAAGGACAAAAACACTTGCGGGCATAGAATAAATATGCAAAGCATTGATACCTGCTGTGAGAAACATCTCCGAAGCAGTCCACTTAGCTCATGAAAGAGACCGCCACCAAACTCGATATGCATTTCTGGATGTTGACTAGAGCTAGGCTGGCTTGAAGAGTCCTCAAAAGAATTGTCATTTTTCCTTTGCATGTTTTCTGCGATAATCAGTTCAATTATAGCATTTGCAGCAGCAACTCGAACGCTTTCCTCCCTTTTAAACATGGCTTTTCTTACAACCAGTATTATGTAATCCTAAAAACATAAAGTCCATAAGAATCATCAAGCTTTTTTTAAAGAAGTTACAACCACGGAAAAATACTGTTCAGGTTAAACACCTTCAGGTCACGGCTGAAATTTGTGAGTGGCAAGATGCAACTGATCAGACCAGTTGATATCTTATCATTCATGAAAGCAAAATAATCCAGCAACTCCTTCAGGTGTGCAATGTACTCCAGCATTGGGAATGGATGACTCAGAATCAAGGATCCAAGCAACCTGTAGCACAGAGATGACACTTATTTATCAGCTCATTGGATGATTTTTCTCAAAAAAGAAATGAATTGTAGATGACAGGTTATACCTTATAAATTATAGGATACTATCATATGTTATATTACCTGAGAATCGGTGCACTTCGCTGAGGTTTCGCCGATAAAATTCGGAACTTGCATTGTTCAATTATCTAGTCACAAGCATGCAAAATTGAATGACGCAATTATCATACCTAAATTGAATGACACAATGTCATTTGACTCTGCAATACAAAAGATCAACTCTATTGCTGCATACCTCAGTCCGTGCCATTTCATGGACCTCAAACAATGACTTGAGCATACAAATACCTATATCTTCGGTGCTCATAACCCCTTTGTCTATGTCGACTTCCTCCCCTTGATCACCATCTGAGACTTCTAACAAGAGAAAACCCACCTGAACAATGCTCGGCACAACTTGCTCCCTCCCACAAATGCCCTCATCAGCCTACATATAAGAAAAAACTACACCTCAAGAGAACCAGTAACACCAGCCTTTTTTTTTTCTTTTGCAATGCATACTCCATAGTGTTTTTTTTTTTTGAAGAAATATTCAGGAGATATGAGCATGTGAAATGGATGCATAAGGATATTGTGCTCTGACTGGAATCCCTTACAGCTTTTAGTAATGCCTTCTCAACACAATGAGCAGCCCGAGCGCATTTTTCTTTCACACAGTCTGGTAACCATTTGCAACGCCTTACAGATAAACAGTACCAAGTCAGCACAGATATCTTAAATCAAAACCTCGAAGAGATGCAACAGTTCCTCACATGGACAGCCGGTAATCCCTGCGTGATAACACGGCCGCGTCGCGGAGCACGCCCACAGCACCCTCATTGAACCTCCGAACGCGCGCCACGGACAGAAGCACTGCCACCGCAAATCCGCTGAGAGCGCCTGCGGCATCGGCCTTGACTGTGGCCAAGACCTCCCTTGCCAGCGCCGGGTCCTGCTTGACCGCGAAAGCGACGTGCATCAGCACGGTTCCCTCGACCTGCCGCGCGATGGAAAGCGGCGCGCGCGCGCGGGCGCCACTACAGCCGCCAAAGAAGCGGAGGAGACTGGTAAGGACTACGCGTGGGTGGAGCGGCTTGGACGCGATGAGGAGGAGCTGGTACGCGAGCGCGGGGAGGTCCTGCGCGTCGGCACCGGGGAGGAAGGAGATGATCTTGGTGAGAAGGGCGGGGACCTGGGCGCGGTAAGCCGGCGGAAGGTCGCGGAGAAGGGATGCGACGGCGAGGAGGGTGGCGGACTGCCAGCTAGGCGCGGAGAGGAGGGCGGAGAAGAAGGCGGCGGCGGCGGAGGGCGACGGCAAGAGGGACAGGAGCCGAGGAAGGAGCGCGAGGTGGTTCGCAGGGGACGCGGCCGAGAGCGATGAGAGGAGGTCGCCGAGGGCGTCGGGCCCGAGGTCCGGGAGGAGGGCCGCCGCGGCAGAGGGATCCCGATTGGCGAGGCGGAGGACGGAATCTGCGGTGGGAGGCGGCGGGGGTTGCTGCTGTGAGGAGGGCTGGCAGCCCGCGGAGACGGCCGCCGCCGACATTGCCTAAGATGGGCGGCGGATGGTTTGGATGTTCGGGCGGGAAGCGGGTGCGCCTCCTCCCTCTCCCGGGGAAAGGAGGAGCAAGAGCGAGGTGTCGTGTGGGACAAGATGGGTTGTTAGGGGCTGGGCTGGAGCTGGGCTGACCCATGTGAGCTACTGTGGAACACGGGCCAAGATAAGCACATTTTTTCAGGAGGCAAAACATTTCGACGTTTCTTATGGCATCTCCAACGTGTAGAACCCACCATAGTTCTAAAATAGGTTCACTATAATTTGATGTATCTTGTTACAACAACTTACAATGTATAAAACCAACAATTGCTTTTAGATTCAGTCCATCAAATAAAAAAGTAATTTATTCTCACATGGTTGCTCTTAAAACCTGGTTCTACGTCAAGAATCTACTCCTTAACACCAACTTCACATGTGTAGAACCTGATTTTAATTATTTTTTTATTGCTTAGAACCAAGTATACCTGCATATTGGAGAAGCCCTTAAAGCACAACTTCAACGGCTTACATTTGATAAAATATGAAAAGATATGTCTTGCTATCAACGTTTACATTTGTTTTGTTTTACCCTTAGAAAAGGTTTTGTTAAACATTTTTCGAGAAGATACCTGTAATAAAAGTGGTTATGCTTAACACTGTTCTCTTTGTCCCGTACTCAACGAAAAGGTATGAAGAGTCCACGAGCTGCAAGAAGCAATGACCGATCCGAGCTTCTTCGTGGGGCTTTTGGCTGCGGCTGCAGAAGCAAACTAGCAACTGCAGCAACAGCCAGCTCAAACAAACACACTTTAGGTTACCTTCATCCGTCGAGTTTTACCGTACCGTGCGTGACCACCCTGCTCGTTGTCACCGTCAAAGGTGGACGTTAGTTGGTTCGGCTAATATTCATACTCAAACTAAACAGTTATTTGACAGAACTTTTCTCTGCTTGCATATGCTAGTACTCCCTCAATTCACTTTTACTTGTAATTCTAAGTGTTTGTAAAAAGATTAAGAATGATGAAAAAGATGAAATATGCGAAAAATAAGAATGAGAGAGATAAAAATAAAGATATATTAAAAATAAAAAAATATTAAAAAGTGACAATAACAAGTAAAAGTAGAAAACTTGTGAACTTTAATAATTAAGAACGAAGAATATACTATTTATGAAATGTAAATACAGTAAAAATACTGTTCATATAAATTATTTTCATCTGAACCACACAAATCACATTTTTATAATTTGGCTTACACATTATAAATACAGCACTGCTACTGCTATGTCGGAGCAGCCGTGAGCTGCGCAGACTAAGGGTCTGATTGGATGGCCGTATAAACGACAGCTAGGTTGCTTGGATGCAAGTACCAGTTGATTGGTTAGCTGTGCAGATGGAAAAATCTAGCTCGTGACGTGCAAATAATAGCAGGCAGCTAGCTCCCGAGAAACGGGATTGAGATTCGTTTCTTGACAGCAACTCGCGAGAGCCAGGCCGCA
Organism: Zoysia matrella; assembly: GCA_001602295.1. Classification (NCBI taxonomy): domain Eukaryota; kingdom Viridiplantae; phylum Streptophyta; class Magnoliopsida; order Poales; family Poaceae; genus Zoysia; species Zoysia matrella. The sequence continues at coordinate 148,904 of BCLG01000412.1, read as the reverse complement.
CGCATGCCGCACGACTCGTGCGACAAACCAATCAGACCCTAAGTACGGTCGCTTGTTGCTCCGTTCACAGCCACACTCGGAGGCTGGCCTGGCACCCCGCACCTTTCTCCCGACTCTTCAGCTCATCATTCATCTAATACTATTTTTATTTTAAAACATAATTATTTTTAATTCTGAATAAAATTAAACTATTTTAATTTTTATTAATAAAAGCTAAAAAATTACAAAATTTAGATTATAAAATATATTTTTTTTATAAAAACTTATTTTATAATAAATTCAAAGTATAATTTTATATAATAAAATATTATTAATTATATTATATTATTAATAGTTAAAATGATTAATATTTAACTGTTTATATTTTGGAACGAAAAGAGTGCCATGCGACCGTTTGACGCGGTGAGGTGACAGATCGTGCTGACGGCGACTGCTGAAACGATGCAACTTGGCTCCATCCCGAGTCGCCGCTGGCCGGCGGCCTCGCTTTCGTTCCTCGTTGGAACCTGCTAAAAACCGTCTCCCGCACCGCACGCGCGGCCGACTTATATAGTTTGTATCATGGTCTAGTAAAAAAAAATTTCACAGCGTACGACGGGCGGGTGAGGCCGCACATGCGTATGGCCTCAAAAAGTCCGCTCATATTCATGGTCCATGCATTGCCGCCCACGCGTCCAGAGCATATCCTTGCATCGAAGCGTGCCGATTGGTTTGGCATCAATCACCATGCACTTGCACGTCATTTACAGAGGGTTGAATCGCGCAGTAGGAGTGCATCTTCTGCAGAGCTTTCAGCTTTTAATTTTCATACACAATTAGAAAAGCTCTGTCAAACTTTGAACTAATTTTTATTTGATTTTAATTATATAAAATAATTCTCTAAAATGAACTAAAGGCTATGAACTGAAAAAAATAGTTTCTCTTAATTCTGTTAAGTGATTCTTAAAGAGAATCATTTTCAATCACAGAATTACTTGACAGAAGAATCAAGAATAAATCTATAGAATCAGGAGCTAAACTGCCAAAGGTGTCCTACAAACCTCGCCTGCATCGATCTGGTTAGCTTGCATTTTGCAGTAGTAGTGTTGCTTGCTCAAGCTCACTACATCATAGCATACTTTTCTCAACAGTAGTTTGTAGGCAAAGATGTTTTATTTATGTCCAATAAACTGTTGGTAAAAGATAAAACATTCATCTTCATCTGATGTATTGGCAATACTTTCATAACGCAATATATCAACTGTCGTCATTGATCCATCCAACAGAAAAAAGTGTTAGCATTGATTTGTCAGCAAAGTCTTTAAGGACAGGTTCACTGTCGGCGAATGCGTTGTTTACCAACTATAAAATGTGTCGGAGAAATTGTGAAATAGTGTAGTGGCTGTTGTTAGCTATTGCTATTTAATCATTTTGTTAGGAAAATCTAGCTGCATCGTAGGACTGCATGCCTGTGGCCGTTAAAAAAAGGTTAAAATTAAGCCTTGTTCATTTAGCACTGAAAGGGTAACGCGGGCATATAAAAAACATGAACATATCTCTTGAACATCTTTCAAGGACTTTTCAATTTTTCTGAAATAATAATCGATGTGATTAAGGCATGTGACAATTTTCAAGTAGGTTATTTATAGCTCTTTTTTCTCATTGTGTAGTTTAGGTTTTAGATGGATCCATCATAAGGTTTGGCCCTATATGATGTACTAGTTTGAAGTACTAGATCGAGTGCTCAATGCATGTCTCTGACGGACAAGACTACAACGAGCAACGCACAATGACAAAAGATATACGTAAGGAGTATGTATTGTGCTTCTTACTTAGAAGCATGCTTAAGGTGGACATACATGCATGAGACATGATGATACAAAGCAGCGTGCCTGGGCATTATTTGGCCCGTTGCTACACGTACTGATTTTATATATACTTGGTTATTTATATTCCCTTCTCGAATCCTCCATCGGCAATTCGATCGACAGTCGACATGGCCAGCAGAGCATGCATGTATCTAGGTGAGGGAGAAGGGACAATTCGATCGACATCGGCGTGGCCAGCAGAGCATGCAGGTATCTAGGTGAGGGAGAAGGCCTGCGGGACGAGGTCGAGGATGCCACCGATGAGGCCGCTGATGATCTGGAAGACGAGTCCGATGATCCCACCAATGTCTAATCCGCCGCCACCGCTACCGGTGCCGGTGCTGCTGGCGCCGATGAGCTTCAGGGGTGCCGTCAGCGTCCCCGTGACGCCGGCCAGGGACGCGTCGCACGAGGCCAGCGGGGTGGTCACGACCAGCTTGCACTGGTTGCCGAGAAGGACGGTGAGCAGGTCGGTGGTGACGTTGCCCAGATTGATGAGGAACGCTCCCGCGCCGTCCGCCGTCGCGCTGGTCACCACCTTGCCGCCGCACGTGAGCTGCAAGCCGGCGTCTGATGGCCGGCCGGGCACGGTCAAAAACAAGGGAACAAGTAAGCTAAGATCAGTAGCCTACAGATGAGTGATGAAATATTAATCCAGTCAAAACCCGATAGGTGATGGTCGTGATGTCCTTACTAGGGAACACCGGCACGGCGGTCACATCGATAGAGCTCCCGACGCTGCACGGTACCACGCCGGAGATGCGAACGCTGGCGTTGGCGCTCGCGCCCGCCTCCGCGCCGTGCGGCGCCAGGCCGACTGCGGCTGCGACGACGAGGAGAGCGGCGGCAAGGACAAGGCTCTTCGGCGCCATTGCTGTGCTGTATGGTTTCTGCGCTGCCGCTCCCTCTTTGCTCGTGGAGTAGCAAGCTATAGATTAATTTTTGCTGCTGCTGGGCTGTGGTTCGTGCCGCTGCATGGATCCGCTACTTATAGGCCTTCCGACGCCAAGTTGCTGCGGACCCGCGGCTTCCTCACCGTAGCTGATAGCTCCACCGCGCGCGCGCGCGTGCTTGCAGAGTTCGAACTGCGCACGCTGCTGTCCACGTCGGGCGTGGATCAAATTCCAATCAAGCGTGGAGAAAAGTTGGCTGCTGGTCCCGCAGCCAGAAAATTCATTTACCGCCGGCTTTGTACTCTCTTTATCTTTTAATTATTATCATCAAGACATCGATTCTAATAAAAAAATAAACTACATTGTCATCTTAATTAACTTGGTATATCAACTTAAAAATGAAGGGAGTATGCGTTAAAGAATGCGAGGGTGCACTTGTTACTGTTAAATTTTCCGACTACATGGAGGATCAGTGCAAACGGAGGCATGGAGGTATAGGAGCGTGGTCCAGTCTCTCTGGTCGGGCGTGCAGCGGTTCGGCCGACACGACATGTTCCTCCGGCCTTAGGCGTGCTCGGTGCTCGTTGAATTGCTCTGTTTCACATGCCACACTGTGCCAAGCAGATGAGAGCAACGGGGACGTCGTTGTCTAATGCGCACTCTCATGATCAATAATGTGTTAGTAGTGCACGTTGTTATGTTTTTGCAGAAAAGGTTATGGTGCATATGGTGTTATTTCTTATTAGGCTCTATGTTTTGATAGTAGTAAGCAAAAAATACGGCTCAAAATCTTGTATCAGAGCAACGACATTGTACCACGCAGTTTTTATCGGTGGATCCCAAAGCAGATGGCTAAACTTATGACTAGGTTCTACAATGGTCCTATTTGACACAACTGAAATTTGTTAAAAAAAAGTAGCTTATTTCTTCAGCTGGTAAAAACTATTGATAAATAAGCTGCTTTTTAATTTATTATGAAAAATTGCTGAACTAATAAGCTATGAAATAATTTTCCTGTTTCACACAACTTCTTGCTCTTGATTTCACTCTTAGTAACTTTTGTCTCGCATGCAGGGTGCACTGCACTTGATTTCTTGCTCCATCATGCACTAGTACAAATGCACAACAGCATTTAGCAAACTAGATTGCCAGCAGTTCAAAGTTAGAGCTATTATGATTTTTTTTTAAAAAAGTAGTTCACAACAGTTATAGATATAGTGAATCAGCACCAACTTTTGCCTCTATTGTGCATATATGAACTTTGTGCAATGTTGTATGATGCCCCTACTGCTCGCACATACCTAATTATGCAATTACCAAGAGTATTATAATATGAATGGAGCTACAATTAACATCTTCACAAAAAAAAAAAAACAAAATGCACAGGTTACTAAGGGTGCATTCAGAAGAGCTACAAATAGCTGCGGATGCGGCCAAGTCATGCTACAGTAAAAAATAAACTACATTGCTGCGGCTGCGCAGCCGCACCAATCTTAGCCGAACGGGCCCTAAGCTGAATTAACTTGCCATGCATGTGAATCAGAAGAATCGTGTATGTGTGTGGTAATATTTTCTTCCGCTTGTCAGTTGACAAAAATAAAATGAAATACAACTGAGTTGAACATTTTTAGCCTTCTCAAGTTCTCCAAATTACTTATCATTCTCACTTCGAAACGATAATTTCTTTCTTTCTAATACATTTGTATGTCTCTATCTCTCTTCTCCAGCCACCTTTTCACCTCCCGTATCTTTGTGGCCTGATATGACAATTGACAAGTAAACTAGACCGAGGGAGTACCTTGGAGGGGTCATCGATCTTCGAGAACTTCTTAACGACCTTGATGATGCAATCCGTGACCTTGCTCTTGTTGAGGAACCAACCTTTGCTTTTATCCAACAACATCCATCGCCGTCCCCACAACGCCGTTTGCAGTGCCGCCACCAGCCTAATAGACGCTGCCAACGGGACCATCGGCGTGCGGAGGTCTTCAGAAGCAGGCTCCTAGCCACCGCTGCCGCCATATAGGGTAGATGATCCGATGCTTAAGCCTCGGGGAGGTAGTCGCCCGTGTCGCGGCTCCGGCTGCGATGGCGTACGCCGCGGTTGCGCTGTACAGCGAAGCTGGGCCAGCTAGCCTTGCAGGGGAGACAGGGAGAGTAAGAACCTTTTTTTCTTGAAGAGTTATATTTCTAGATAGATTGTGCTTTGCAAGTTTTGAATTGATAGGAAGTTCATTCTAAAGACATCCACCTTGATGAGGGATCCAATAGAGCATAACATAGTACTTCCTCGGTTAGAAAAATAATGACATAATAATTAATATATATAGATTGTAAGAGAGACTGATTAATGATTCACCTTGGTAAGACACAAATTTGATCTTAATCGACGATTTAAATAGAAAATATAAAAAATATCATATAGCAAACTGTCACTTACCGTCGCATGCTAAAACTCATTATTACTTTGTAAAATAAAAGATACAATAATTATCAATTGAGTAAATTTAAAAAAAACTATAGATATTTTATCAAAATTATCATAAAACTACAGATTTAAGCTATAATTTCAGAAAATTACAGATTTTAGATCAAATTTATCACAAAATTACATATTTTGTATCTAATTTATCACAAAACTACATATTTTATACTCAAATTATCATAAAATTACAGATTTTATGCAATGTTTCTGAAATTTACTATAGAAAATCTGTAGTTTTCTTAAACTATCGTTTAAACCTGTAGTTTATTGATAATATTCATAAAATACCTGTAGTTTTATGAAATTTACTATTACTAATTGTTAGAGAACTTTGATCTATTAGGAGATAAAAAAATAATTTAAGCCTTGATTAAAATCAAAGTCCACAATTATTTAGTTATATTTTAAAATCTGCCTTTTAAAGGCATACTCCCTTCAAGTTCACAAAGAAAATCATTTTTGACAATGACATGGTGTCCAAAATATAACTTTGACTTATATTTTTTATAAAAATATTTATTAAAAATAACATATTTATATTTTTATGAAAATATTTTGCAAAACAAATCTAATCATATGATTTTTATATTTCTAAACTTAACAAGTTAAAACTTATTTGTACGTTATATTCTGAATGTTTGATCAAAACATTGTTCAAAAGGATATTTTTTTTAAACCAGAGGGAGTAGATCTGAGTGAGATTGCAATTTTCATAACCATAATAAAAATTCAAATGAAAGAAAAAGAACTAGGACTGCAAGAATTTCAGGACAGGAAATTACAAAATCGACATAGAGAAACGAAGCAGAACGAAGAGTTGTCTAATCGGCCCGCGCAGCGGCGGCAGTGCGGCACCATCGCCCTACCGTTCACCATCCTTGTCCAAATCTCCAGTCGCCATCGGCACCACCAGCTGGAAACCCTAGCCTAAACCCCGCGAGCTCTTCGCCTGTTCCCCATGGAGAACCCAAGGCCGCAGCCCCCCGCTACCACCCCTCCGATGGCTCCCCTTCCTGTACCCGTCCACCCGCCCATCGCCCCCATCCCCGTCGCTCCCCGCGCGCCTGCCCCATCCGCCCCCGCCGCCGCCGACCCCTCCGGGGAAGAAGTCGAGTATGAGGTCTCCGAGGACCACCGTGCCGCGCGGGAGCGGCACGAGCGCGCGGTGCAGGAGCTCCTCCAGCGGCGCCGCGCCTACGCCATGGCCGTGCCCACCAACGACTCCGCCGTGCGCGCTCGCCTCCGCCGGCTGGGCGAGCCCATCACGCTCTTCGGGGAGCGCGAGATGGAGCGCCGCGACCGGCTCCGCGCGCTCATGGTCCGCCTCGAGGCCGAGGGCAAGGTCGACCTACTCCTCCGCGCGCAGGAGGACGACCAGGCCGCCGCCGGTGGCGCTGAGGAGGAGGAGGAGGAGCATATCCAGTACCCCTTTTTCACCGAGGGCACGCAAGAGCTGCTCCAGGCGCGCGTCGACATCGCTCAGTACTCGCTGCCCCGCGCCAAGGCCAGGATCGAGAGGGCCAAGCGCCGCCACGAAGACCCAGACGAGGATCCAGAGGCGGAGGCTGAACTCGTCGTGAAGCAGGCAGGGGAGTTTGTGCTCGAGTGCAGCGAGATTGGAGATGATCGTCCGCTCAGCGGCTGCTCCTTCTCTCGTGATGCCTCAATGCTCGCCACAAGGTACTTACTCTTGAATCATGTAGAAGTACCTTTGGTTTTATCCTTTCTTCTATGCTTTAAACTACTCTTATCGTTTTGATTCTTGCCTGTCTTAATTCTTATTTCTTAACTGTTGGTTCTGTAATCCAATCGAGTTATATATTTATGTTTAAGTTTGTAATGGAAATTGGATGAAAGCAATCTAATTTAGTAATTTGTGTAGTTTCAAGTTCATATCTTGTCAGTTTTATCATTTATGCTTTGTTGCATGTGCTGGCATGTTTGCTCAGTTCTGCTTGAGCATAGTCTGCTGTTGCCTTGCAAGCAAACTGTAGCAAGGCAAGGTTAGGGATGCCATTCTAAAACTTCACGCCAAGCGATTGGGTATTAAGGTGTCTTGTAATTTTGGTGTGTCAAATCCATAATTGCTGATAGGAACCCAAGATTAGGTTCTATGCTTTGAACCCAACCCAGTTCACTGTGTACTGCAACTGCCCTCTCTCAGCCCACCATTGATAATGGGACTTAAAGATGAAATTAGACATTGGCATGTAGAATTATCATAGTAACTAGTGACTGCAGTAAGGACATCTGTTCAGTTGAGTTGTCGTTCACAATAAATATTGTTTGTTAACTGATGTTTGGCAACTTAAGTGTTTTGTATTTTTTTGGTTGTGTTACTGGTGTGATATGCAATTAGCTGTTCATCAGGCCTCATGGTGGGCACCTTTTTCTTTTACCTTAGTTTTTTCCTTCAATACAGAATGTTATGTTCTTGCACTCTTGCTTTTCAGGAAATGACCGTTTGCTTATCCACATTCTGTAGTTCCTGGAGCGGTATAATCAAAGTGTGGAGCATGCCACAGATAACCAAAGTTGCAACCCTTAAAGGTCATACAGAACGTGCAACTGATGTTGCCTTTTCTCCAACTGATGATTTCTTAGCAACGGCTGCAGCTGATAAGACTGCAAAACTATGGAAACCGGATGGTTCACTTTTAGCATCTTTTGATGGTCACATTGATCGACTTGCTCGCCTTGCTTTTCATCCATCTGGAAAGTACCTTGGTACAGCTAGCTTCGACAAGACTTGGAGATTATGGGATCTCAATACGGGAAAGGAACTGCTACTCCAAGAAGGACACAGCAGAAGTGTTTACGGAATTAACTTTCACCCAGATGGTTCTTTGGCGGCATCTTGTGGTCTAGATGCATATGCTCGGGTATGGGATCTGAGGTCAGGAAGGCTGTTCTACACCCTTAAAGGGCATGTGAAACCAGTAAGTTCATTGCACTACACTTTCAGAGAATTTGGAAATCTTTACATTTGCCACGCGTAGAGCTTTAGAAATACCTTTTAGTACAGAATTTGACATGACATGTATTTTAGTGGTGCAATTATAATTATTCATATATTTTTGTTGGATGACGCTATTTTTTCTCTATTTCAGGTCCTAGGAGTGAGCTTCTCTCCTAACGGTTATCTGGTAGCAACCGGCAGCGAAGACAATTTCTGTCGAATATGGGATTTGAGAAAAAAAGAGATGCTATATTCAATACCAGCTCATAAGAGTCTTATTTCCCATGTGAAGTTTGAACCCCAAGAAGGGTACTACTTGGCAACTTCTTCGTATGATACCAAAGCAGCAGTAAGTTTCATATGGCCCTTTATCTTAGTTTGTTAGTGTATTCCTCCATCAATTAATTGTCTCATGTATTCCATATTTTCAGCTTTGGTCAGCTCGGGATTACAAACCTATCAAAAGTTTGGTGGGCCACGAGTCGAAAGTTACGAGTTTGGATATTAGCGGAGGTAATATGCTTCTCTACCCTTGTTTGCATACTGTACTTTCTCTTTCCTTTTTGCAGGAGTAACAAAGTCAACCCATATTATCTGGTCATACTAAAATCAAGTTGGGTTATTCACATTGTCATTTGGGGTCTTTCACTTTGTTATGCGCATTTTAGGTTCTTTTTAAACATGATATCAAAGTTTATTAACTATCTACGGTGATTGTGTACTGTTGAACCTTATTTAACTAGTATTAAGTTTCATTTGTGGTAAGAGCATCCCCTAAGTTGTTTATTAGGGGTAATCAACAAAAATAACGATCCAACAGTACCCTAAAACACACCCAGTGTTTGGTAGCCCCTAAATTTGGCCTCATTCATCCTACATCTGGAACTTTCATTGGGGCTACCGATATGCTTTAGGTAGGATTATTGGAGTTTGTTGGAGGAAGGTCCTGATTTTTCTCCCAAATGCTGATCAGAACCTCCTTCATGAAATAAAAAGCATGCTTGAGTACTCGATTGGGCTTGCAAAAGAGCTCAAAACTAACTTTTATTAGTACCTATTATATGTAGCTGTTGGAGATACTCTAAGTAGTTGTGAAAAGTGCTATTCATGACTGTTTGGTTATTTTGCTTTTAATATCATGTATCGCCCCGCTGGTGTATGCCATTTTTTTATTATTTGTTTGTTTCCTTCACGATCACATAATTAGGCCTTCTTTGGAACGCGGGAATTTTTTTTCGTTTTCTACGTTTTCCCTATGAAATTAAACTGATTTTTACGAAATTTCTGTGAGATTCATGTGAAATTCCTACGTTTCAAAGGAGGCCTTAAGTTGTAATGCCTTGCTTTATACTTGGAGTCTCTGTTTTTTTTTTGGGGGGGGGGGGGGGGGGGGGNNGAGGGGTGTTCTGTTTTACTTTTGATCCTTACAAAATGTATCCTCTAGGGCAGTGGCCTATTTGTTGTCTTCCACTTTTCATGTGTCATCTACTTACGAAATTCCTAATGGGTTGTACATTTTACATTGCAGATGGACAGCAGATTGTTACTGTGTCACATGACCGTACGATAAAGGTTTGGTCATGCAAAAGCAGCACACAGGATAATGCGATGGAATTGGATTGAGACTTCAGTGTTGTCTGCATTGTTGTGGTCGGCCAGAAATATATTTGCTTGTTTTCGCTGATCTTTGTTCGAATGTACCTTGCCCTTGCATAGAGCTATTAACCTAGCATGCAAGACGTTAGCTCAAGAATATGATGTGCAATGTTGCATCCCCAATTTTTCTTGGTTGATGGTAACTTCGAATTAATATAACATAACTGATAATTATTGAAAAAAAGGCACTGTCTACCAGCGTGTGTGTTTTCCCTCTTTGACAGAGGCCTGTGAACCGATTTTTTTTGTATCATTCTAAATTAAACAAGATCTATTGCATGCAAGTTTTAAAAGTTCTGGATGTTAAAGGGTTGAATTTTAATATGAATACTCCCTCTAGTTTTATACCGATTTGATTGTTTGTCATTTAAAAAAAATGTTTAAAGATGACCATTCGTCATCTTTGACTGTTCTGACGATGCGCTGGGAATACCAACCTATGCGTCCAGGAAATCATGAACAAGTGCGAGCTCATACCGTTGCAATCCTGGGGAGCCTCAAGAACTTTTTGGAAAGCAGGAATTTTAAAGAAATTAGTTTAATTTCATAAAAAATATATAGAATTCAAAATTTTTCCAGCAATCCGAAAGAGGCCCAAGCTCGCACACACTCTCCAGCCAAAAGTTCAGTGTCAGTCTGTCACACATATCCTGCCATCCACGTCGGCACGTCCACGAGAGCGCTGATCTATCACCTCGCACCTCGGCCATCTCGTCCTCCCCAGTCCAATCCCCATGTCCTTCTGGCAAAGCCGCCCCTGCCATCATACGTACGCGCGCACCACCACGCCGCCGCAAGCATCACAGATCAGAGCACGCGCGCTGAGGCTGAGCATCATGGCCGCGACCTCCGTCGTGGTGTGACTGGTGTCTCTGTCCGTGGCCCCCGTTCGGGAAGCCGCTCGCGGCCGTCGGCAATGCTTGGGCGCAGCAGAAGCCGGAGCAGCCCGTTGTCTAACAAATCTTTGTTTTTTTTTTCTCGGGTGGAAAATGCCAAAAATAAGAAAGTAAACAAAAAAAGTTTACCCGCCCGCGCTCCAATTCAAGGTTCGTTTTCGGCCCTCAAAACTTTACGAGCCCGTCTTAGGACAGCTACACCAGCCCATGGTGACCCTTCTGGTAAACGGCCTTCCAGTTCTGACCGGATTTCTTCATGCCTTCGAGTGGTCGTAAAACACCTCGTCTCCTGCTCTTCCCATCGCGTCCCCACCCGACCCACCCGCCTCGAACTCAAGCCAAACCCTAGCCTCGAGCCGCCCCTCCGTCCACCGCGTTCTTGGGTACGGATTCACCTCCCTACCTTCCCTGGTGGTTCAGCGCTCCACAGAGCTGATTCCATGTATTTTACTTTCTATTTTGCGCTCTCTCTCGGGGGCTATGTGCGCGGTTGGAGTGGGGAGATGCAAGATGCGGCAGTAATGGTTGCTGATTGACGCTTGTTTGGTTGCAGCGAGGGAGGATGTCGAGCAGGCGCTGGAGCAGGACCATCTATGTCGGGAACCTCCCCGGCGACATCCGGGAGAGGGAGGTCGAGGATCTCTTCTACAAGGTCGGGAGTTATGTTTGTTTTTTTATTTTCCTATTAATCTTACTTAAAAGATGTGTTACTGTGGAAGTCTGGGCTTGGCATGCTAGATTCAGTTCGACGGTATTTATGCCGTTACTGGGATTTGTTGCCGTGGCAATGGTCATTTCAACGATAAAACTATACAAGATTATTTGCTTGGAAAAGCTTGTGAGAGATGACATGGTTTTTTACTCCGCTTCATGCTAGAATGATTTGAAATATGTTGGACGATGTTGTTGTTGTTGCTGTCATTCATTTGAAAGGTTATTATATGGGCGCTGAGGTCTAACATTGTAAATACGTGATGCATTATTTAGGGTTGTGCGGTTTTGTGCCAAGGTCTAACATTATAAATCTTGCTAATGCAGTATGGGAAAATTGTTGACATTGACTTGAAGATTCCCCCAAGGCCCCCTGGTTATGCCTTTGTTGAGGTATGTAAGATACATCTAAATGTTTAGAGCAACATGTATTGCTTTTTTTTTTCCATGAAGGGTTTTGTGTTGGTACAATCACAAACAATGGGTTAATGTCTTTAACTAAATCTTGTAGTTTGAAGATCCTCGTGATGCTGAAGATGCAGTTGCTGGACGGGATGGCTACAACTTTGATGGACACCGCCTAAGAGTAAGCTGATCAGAACTTTGGTTTGGTGACCCATTTATTTATTTAAGCCTATCGTCTTCAATTTATAGAGCTATGCCCTCTTCTTTCGGCAGGTGGAACCTGCACATGGTGGGAGAGGTAATGCTCCCTCAAATGACCGTTCAAGTGGCTTTGGTGGTGGAGCACGTCGTGGTGTTTCTAGGCACTCAGAGTACCGTGGTATGGATTTTATTTTTCATGCGAAACTGATGTTTACTTACTCTATTTGCATTCCTAATTTGGAGCATTGCTGCAGTGCTTGTTACTGGACTTCCTTCCTCTGCGTCATGGCAAGATCTAAAGGTTGCAATCAAACACTTATTCCCTTGAGCTGTTTTTTTTCTTTGTTTTGGTTTAATGTATGCAAAAGGCTGCTGATGTGTATCTTGATCTCTTTTCTCCAGGATCATATGCGAAAGGCTGGTGATGTGTGTTTCTCTGAAGTGTACCGTGAGGGTGGTGGTAAGTTGCATTCTGAATCGTAACTTGTGTGTTTGGCCTAGCTGAATTGCTTTTGGACCACCATTGTGAAAGTGTAAGTAAGATGCTAATCAGGAATACTGCTACTGATGGCATCACTTTTAATGTTTCCTTGTCAAATCTGACAAAATGACATCTTCAACTCGTTTTTCTTGGTCATGTTTAGACTAGTATGAGATCTCCAATCTCTTCCTATGCTAGGGCATGAGAATGCCCTGTGCCATAATCTTTCATACCCTGCAATGGGATGCCTAAGCGCCCCTGTGGCATAATATTACGCCATCCATTATTCTTGATCTTCAATTATATGCTGTTACAGGCACCATAGGAATTGTGGACTACACAAATTATGATGATATGAAATATGCTGTAAGTTCATATTTGATACACTTCATTTATTTTTGTTGCATTTTCTGGTTGATTTATGTGCAATATTTCATTTCTATAGTTTTTTTTGGTAGCCTATAATCTGTTTGGAATTTACATTAATTGTATCACATACTCGTACTTGTCACCATTTGTTCCATCTTTTCAGTTTGGTTTGATCACTGTTTGATACTTCTACTTCTGTTGGCTTTGTGAACTGCTTGCAGATAAAAAAATTGGATGATACTGAATTCAGGAATGCCTTTGGGCGAGCTTATATTAGGGTGAGCATTGTTGCTTATTTTGAGTATTGGGAATTACTTCTATAGTAAATTGTGCGCCATATTCTAACTGTAGGTGAAGGAGTACGATTCTAAACGTGGTCGCTCCTACAGCAGAAGCCCAAGTCGTAGCTACAGCAGGAGCAGGAGCCGTAGCCCAAGGTGTGCAATCATAACTTGGCGTGCATGTGTAATTGTGATAGTGACTCACTTATTATTCTCTGCAGCAAATCCCCTAGAGGCCGTCGCTCTGCATCTCGATCCCGTTCGAAGTCTGTTTCTTCTCATTCAAGGTCAGCATCAAAAGGACGCTCTCCTTCAAGGTAACATACTAGGATCTAACTTGAGCCTTGGACCCTTAAGTAAATATTTTTCCCCTGAATGTAATATGTCTATGTTTGTATGTATTGTAGTCAACTCTGTTATTTGAAATCATTCGTCAATGTCCTATTGAGAAGTACATAGAAATCTCCATCTACTATTTAGTTGTTTGTGTAATAGACACTGTACTCCTGTTGAATGTAGCACTCCTCTGCTTTAAATGAAGTTTAGGTGGACACAGTTATGGTCCCTGAGTGTACCTTTGCTGATGTTATGTTGCTGTTGTTTGAGTGCTTGTGAAAAGTTCTCTCATGAAAAATATAAACTGCTTAGCATGTTATATGTTTTATTTTTGAAGACAAGATTATCTCTTCATTTTACTGGGATTGTGCGGCGATCTGGGGATTGCGCATTAGGATATTGAGGATGCATTTTCTTGATCTGGTTTTTGAGGTATGACTGTTAATTGAGAGCTTTTATCGAAAGTAAGATCATCTTATATTTACCTAATGAACTGTAACTGATTACCATCAGAGATTGGGCTTAGCTTATTGTTTGGAATACTGGACATAAGAGCGTTAAGGATTGATGATCTGGATTATGGTGGTACAATGAGACTAGGAACACACTTGGAGTTCAATGCTCGTGGAATTGAGTTTTCTTGCGACCTTGGGCACACTTCAGATGGTTTTTATGCGCTGTTCACCCTTAACACAACAAGTTTACATTATTGCATGTGTCGGACTTATGAAACTGAATGCTTCTATTTTACATGAGCTTTATCGCTTTCATTTGGCTGGACGAGGCATCAAGGCTTTTGGAATTTGGAATCAAGTTGTTAAAGATGCATTTTGGATATTGAAATTCAGTTGTTTTCTGGAACCTTTTGCAGATCACCAGCAAAATCCAAATCCCCTAATGCTTCTGTAAGTGCCCTTCCTCACGTTCAAGCATTATCTTTGTTTGTTTACTTGAACTTTGTTATCTGAAATGTCTATGCAGCCGGCAAATGGTGAAGCCATAAGTCCCAAAAAAGAGAGCCCTAGCAGAAGCCCATCTGGCTCACTCTCTCCGGGTGTAAGATTACTTGTTCTCTGCATTTGTTAAGCTCTTTATATCTGTGTGTTTGATCTAATATGGAACAGCACTTAAATTCACATTTGCAGGTAAAACCTGAATAAAGCTGCTTTGCTGAGGCATGGCGGACAAAGGTGTCAGCTTGTCGGATATGGATACTAGATACCCTCTATGTTGTTCGAGGATTGTCAGCATTGTAGCAACCGGTTGCAAGATTCCGTGATTTAGCTGTCAACTTGTATCCAGGGGAACTCCAGATTTTAGTTTGTCGTTGTGTAGCTAGAATAATGGCTCATTTTACCTTTGACTATCGTTGATTGTTGAACTTATGTGGATTATTCTATACTCATGTCGGACTTTTCTGGACCTCAAAAAAGTTCTTTCTGCCGCGATCTTAGTTTTGTTCGATATCAGTGATGCATCTATCACGAGTTCGGTTTAGCAAGTTGTTTACAATATGCAGCTCACAATTGTCCCATGTTCGACGATCAACAAAGTAGCGTCTGCGAAGATAAGCTTTCAGCAATGTGTATTGCTGTTTATGTGGTTGATTTGGTCAGTGAAGCTGCAAAATGGACAATTGTTTACTCGAGGTATTTTGATGTCATCAGGACATAAGTAATTCAAAATTAAACTAAGGTTGGTGTACTAGCAACATCAAAGTAAGGCCTCTTTTGAAATGTAGAATTTTTTTTTTGGGAATTTTACCGGGAAAATGTATGATTTTTTCCACAATCCAAAGGGGTCTAAATATGGGGAAGTTAGATGTTTGCTTGCAAACAAACGCCGCCCCGCCAGGGCTGAGCCCCAGTGCTTTTCCATCACCTTCCAGCATTGTAGTGAATAAGTGAATGGTGTAGTAGTTAAATTGTGACATTGAGAGCAACTGGTGGTTTAGAATAATGTTGCAGGTGAGTTTACATCGGCGGATAGAGTACGACTTTGTAGTGATCTGCATCACTGAATTTTAATACTCTCCGTTGTAATTTTAAAATTAATAAAAATCACTAGGATACAGACAACACTTGCTAATTGTTATGGAATGTTATGTTACTAGAGCTCAGGCGGAACCACGTACTACACATCAGAGCTTGATCAAATTTATAGATAAAACTATTAATAGACATGATACAAAATAATTGTATTATGAAAACATGTTTTGAGATAAATCTAATGATATCAATTTGATCTCATAAAAGTTAATACTATACTTTTCCTGCATCCTTAGCTTAGGCTATGTTCGCTTCCATTTCACTCCCCCTCTTCTATTACTCCCTAGGTGAGTGAGTATTCAATCCTCTCATTCTACTCTAGTTCTCTTTCATTTTCTTGAAACCGAACAGAGCCTTTAGTCAAACCTAAAACAATTTACTCCCTTCACGATTATTATTCTTGACATTTTGGATATGTCCTAAGTCAAACATTAAAAATATAAATTATAAATAACTTTAAACTGGTTAAGTTTAAAAATGTAAAAACTATATAAATAGATTTGTCTTTAAAAATTCTTTCATAAAAATATACGTATGCCACTTTTGAATAAAAATTTATATAAAAAATAGAAGTCAAAGTTGCATTTTGGAGACTATGTCATTGTCTAAAACATCAACAAATATGGGATCAGAGGGAGTATTAGAAAGCGGAGGGAGTAATTTTATTAACTATTTCATGTAAGTTACATTCACACGTGTTGCCAAAAGTCACACAAAGACAGGCCCAACTAAGCAGCTGCCAGTCCACGTGTTCAATATTCATAATTATTAGGAATTCCTTGTTTATTATGTGCGACCCTGGTTTGAGGTTAGAAAGCAAGGGAGAGCAATGGGCCAAACAATTCAGACTCAGGGCCCTGGGCAAGCACAGCATATTGCACCTCAAGAGGTGCTAAACTAAGACACGTGTGCACAAAGCTAGCTAATTCAAGAAGCCCTAATGTATTGCACCTCAACATGAGTTATCTCAGGGAATAAAGAACGATAAAAGTTACAATCTCCCACCCTGTCCTTTTCTTGTATTGAAAGTGACAGCAGTGAAATATATTTCTTTACTCATAGCACTGGGTTGCTTGGATTGGATCCGGGAGCTAAACTTTTCTAGCGTAGCATCTCCCTTCCAGCGTATAGCACCTCTGTTTTCTCTCTTTCTCCTTGCTAGCACCGTTTGAAAACGCACTCTGCGGCTGCCCTAATAGTGACTTGTACTTCCTCTGATATTAAAAAATGTCCAACGACACTATCTCCAAAATATAATTTTAACTCCTATTTTCTATAAAAATATTTATTAAAAAATGACATATGTATACTTTTGTGTTAGTATTTTTTAAAATAAATAAAATTACATAATTTTCAAAATTTTAAACTTAACAAAATAAAATTATTTATAATTTATACTCCTATTTCTAAATTTTGACAAAACGACTTTTGATATGGGAGGAAGGGAGGGCATCCGCTTTGGAGAAAGACGAGGATCCAGTTTGAAGCTAGGAAAGAACTGATTAGGTCCCACAGGGCCTAGGGGCCGGCCCAGCGTGGCCCACCTGCACCGTTCCTCTTCCCGGCCGTCTCACATCACAGGCTCAAAGCACCGCACCGCACGCCATCTTCAGTTCGTCACCACAAGAAAAAAAGAAAGAAAAAAAAGAGGCAGAGCCGTCTTCTCCTCCGTCGCCCGCTCCGCCGGATACTGCTCCAGGTCCCCTTCCACGGCAGCACGCCACCTCGAATCCCCCCTCCTCATCCTCCTCACGTGCTCGGCGCGCTCCTCCACAACTGTCCGCCTCGGCTCCCTCCCCGTTGCGCCGTGTCGAGTGGGGGATCCATCGGGACCGGTAGGTAAGCGCCGGATTTGCTTGTATTGCCCTGTTCTCTATCATTCTTATGCTGCGAGCGATCGAGTTCGGTTTCCTCCTCTCCTGGAGGGCACTCCAATGCAAATAGCTAGTCGCGGATTTTGTTTGCCGCGACTACTCTTCACCGCTACAGCGATATTCTCAGTGTTGGAGTCAACGGATTAGGGTGCCGTTACTATAAACTAGCACTTAGTAGTTATAACTACTAGTGGTTTATTTAACAAAAACTTTGCGGGGCTTAATTGACATACCATGCACCATTCTAAAGCTTTCACTGCCGGGTTGTTGTTACTGTATCCTATAATTGGCAATGCGTTACTTTGAATTGAGTAGAACGATACACCAGGTACACTACTACTATTCATCTCCGAGAAGAATATAAGAGTACTAGAACACAGGTCCAGCAGGAGCTGCTGAGGTTTGCCGCATTGAGTTATGTGCTTGTTTGATTGGTATTTGCTCCCCAATGTCTGAGGAACACAAATTTATCTGAGTTTGAATTTTTCTGTTTTACTCTTTTGGTAACCAGAACTTTGAAGTTTTTAACTAATAGTTCAGGCATTTGGTTTTGAAAATATTGTATTTTTTTCCATTGTTTTCTGCTTACAGAAATATTGATTTGTTCTACAATTGTTTCTAATTCAGATTTGTTTGAGCACATCGGAGCACAAATTAAGAATGTATAGAGGAAGATCTTCACAGAAACGATTCATAGCTCTTATGCCACCTGTACATGCTCTGTGGCTCATATTTCATAAATGCTCTGTGGCTCAGAGAAATCAATTTACAAATGCCATAGTCATTAGCTTTGTATTAGGAGCTTAATGATTATGATTCGCATCATTAGTAGTAGCTAGATACTTTTTTTTTTGCAATGCTGCAAGCAAATGCAAATGGGAAAAAAAATCCATATCTAAACATTGGGTACTCATTGTTTGCTGTCGACGACCCTAGCCTAGGAATGCTCAACGCTGCCACTGGCTTCAAGCACTCCAATATTACCCGCCGAGACCATCCATAGCCCAGCCCGCCAACTGCAGAGTATCTCGGTGAAGTGATGCCATGCGATTTGTTGCCTCCATTGGATTCACCACCGGCGCAAGGATCACATGAGTGGATAGGAGAATCGATGGGAGGAGCAAGCGCAAATGAGAAAGAAGGCGAGTGAACTCCTTGACCCATTTTTCGGCAGGCACATGCTTGCACCATCTTTTGCCCATTCGCACGTGCTCAGCCAGGCTGAATTGCTATGCTCAATTTCTTCGTTTTTATCTGGTCTGGCCCGGAGGTCTTTTCGTTTTTGTACGAGCTAAGCTTGGCTTGGGCTGCTGGCCAGGCATCCAAACAAGTTGATTCTGCATTGTGGGAGCCTGGTTCGGGGTTCATTCAGGAAATCACAGTCTCTATGTATAGTCATTTTTGTTGTTATGCTTTAGAAATTTTATTAAACTATTTCTTTTATTTCAATAGGAAGGACCAGCATGCCCTTCATAGAAGTGCCACAGAAAACTAGGAGAGCTCCCGTATTACAGAAGTACGAAGGGCTTTCGGTAACGAGTGCAACCACAACGCGTTGGTGACAATATGACACTGAGAAATGTGATCCGTTCCATTTTGGTGCTACTCCATGTGAGCAGTTGTTTGGGTCGAACAGGCAAAATGTTTTCTCCTGGCTTTGCTTCAGTATCAAAGTCACTGCCAAGCTGGCCTATATTGAGTGCAGGGACATCTGTAACTGTTTCACTTGTTCTGTCCCTGTTTCTAATCTTTGAGCATCTCTGTGCATACCACCAACCTGAGGTACTTTTCTTTCATTCATATTACTTGAACAATTACATATGAAATATCTGATGTGGGTGTCGACACATTTATCTTGGAGTTTCGACTATCAATCTTGGTATTTCATTTATTCGTCTTTCTGATTCAATTTATTAAATTTGCACATTGCAGGAGCAGAAATTTTTGATCGGTCTTATTCTAATGGTCCCAGTGTACGCTGTTCAATCAGTAAGTAGGTCTAGTTGTGTTTTTGCTATCCTGCATTTTTGTGCAATGAGATGCCAGTTGCCACTAAATTAGATTTACCTGATAGAATTATAATATTTGGAGTTACAGTTAAAATGCTGACTATTTGGGAAAGGGATACTCTTTCAGATTGTTTATCATAAATAGCTTCTTGAAAATATATTTTCTGTTATGAACTGATCAATATTAGCATGTGAACTTTTACTTTTACAGTCAGTTCAGCCACTTGCAAGTTGTTTTTGAAATATGTTCTCTTTGATACCTAAT
>BCLG01000412.1:99811-119056 GCA_001602295.1 Zoysia matrella | reverse complement strand
TTATATTTTTTTTACAAAGGAATTAGTATGTCGAACAAAGGAGCATTGATATATCACCTCCAATGCACAAAGAGTATAGCGCCTATGCCTTGCTTACAAACAATAAGCAACATTTAGGTATATGATGTCACTGCCACCATAAAGATATTATGAAATGATGTTGTGTTTCTTGCTTGGGAGCCATGAAATGTCACCATGCTACAAGAGAGAACATGGTTCAGAGTAAGAAGGCTAGTATGGATATACTCGACATATTGAACCAAAAATTATATATTAAAAAAATAGTTATCATAATGAATTTAAAAGTCTTACAATAGCTTTGATCAACCCAAAAATAAAGTTATTTTTGAGATGAAGCTAGTAGGAACGCAGCACAATAAGAAATTACATGTCACAATCACCTCTAGCATACCACGAGAAGACTTTTGTCGTTCCAGTTCCGTCAAAAAGACTTCATTTTCAGGTTTGGCTAAACTGATTTTCACCAATAATTTGTAAATTTAATTGGTTTTAACAACATAAAAATTATACATTACTCCAAAATATTTCTCATAATGAATCTAGAAGTACAAGTGTTACTCGTAGATTATTCAAATTGACAAACATTATTAGTGAAAAGTAGGTTTTACTAAACCCAAAAATAAAGTTAGCCATGTTTAGAATGCGGGAATTTTCTCAATTTCTTTTTTTCTATTAATTTGAATTGATTCTTGTGAATTTTTTGTGAAAAATTCTTGCATTTCAAACATAGCCTATTTTAGGACGAAGACTAGGACGGGACACAAAAAAAACTTGCAAAAGTAGGGACACATGACATGTCATATCACCTCTAACAGTATATCCTCTCCGTCTCATTCAAAGGTTTCCTTTGGAATGTAGAAATTATACAGAAAGTTCATAGGAATTAGTTCAGTTTAACAGAAAAAAACCCAAGATTCAGAAAAAAAAAACCATTTCATTCCAATGGAGGCCTAAGTGTTGTTTTTTGAATTTTAGATCTCACATTTGACATTTATTTTATTTGAATAATTGTGCAAATATAAAACAAATTAGTCATTTAAAAATTTCTATGAATAAAATAAGTCATAATAAAATATATAATTTTTTATTTTTTTTATAAAATGAATGGTTAAACATAATTTCTAAAAGTCAGTGAAACGTCCCATAAAATGAGAGGGAGTATCACGAAGGACTCTTGCTGCTACCAACGAGGCTGGCGTAGTATTTACAGTACCATACATGACATATCGGATGAGGTAAAAAAATGATGCACGTGCTTGAGTCCAAGAACTGCGATATTATGGGCAAACAAAATGATACTACCTCCATTCTAAATTATAAGCATTTTTAGATTTAAATAATGTCAAAAAAATTTAACTTCTATCAATAATATCTAAAAAATTACTTAATTTTTAATATAAAAATATAAATTTTTATAAAAAGTTCATTTAATGATGAATAAAAAAAATATAATTTTTATATGATAAAATATTATTAATTATATATTATTAGTGATCAAAGTGATAAAAGTTTGACTTTTACTAAACCTAAAAATATTTATATTTTAAAACGGAGGGAGAATACTACTATATCGCAGCTCATAAGATTTTGACAATGAGGAATTTTACACAACAGTTCTCAAATCTTATTACAATTCACTATATATATAGGGCTACATGCCATTACAAGTTGACCGACTAGATGACGCGGCGTGTTCATGACCAGAGAGAATACAACAGATGGATACAAGCACCTGCATGGACCATGCACGGACTGTGCGACGTGGTAATGGTATACACGTACGCATAGAGCGAATGCAGCTGCAAAGCTGCTAGCACATGGATTGATATCTGGATATGACTAGCCCATGGTGGTGGGGACGAACGGGGTGGCGCAGAGCATCAGCGGCGAGCGGCGGCGCACGCCGAGGCCGGGCGCCTCTTCCATGTCGACCTCCTTCACGCCCTCCGGGAGCGACCAGTCGAAGTGGTAGAGCAGGCCGACGAGCGCGAGCTCCATGCTGGCGAGGCCGTAGTTGAAGCCGGGGCACATCCTCCGGCCGGAGCCGAAGGGCAGGAACTCGTAGCTGCTCCCCGTGAAGTCGACGGCGCCGTCCTCGAACCTCTCTGGCTTGAACTCCTCGGCGTCCTCCCAGTACCTCGGGTCGCGGCCGATGGCCCACGCGTTCACGATGACGCGCGACCTGGCTGGGACCGTGTACCCCTCTATCTCGCACGCCTCGATGCTCTCCCGCGGCACCAGCAGCGGCGCCGGCGGGTGCAGCCGCAGCGCCTCCTTGATCACCAGCTTCAGGTACCGGAGGTTGCTCGCCTGCAGGTCCGCCTCCGTCACCGTCGCCTTCCCACGGAACGCCTCCCGGATCTGCCCCTGCAGCTTCTTCATCACCGCCGGGTTGCGCATCAGCTCCGACATCCCCCACTCCATCGCTGACCCCGACGTCCCCGTCCCGCCGGCGAACATGTCCTGCACGAGCGGCGTATATAGACGTGGAATACCTTATTATCTCTTATTGAGAAAGTGATTTCGTCGATATAACTAAGAGGCTCGTTGATTAAGTACGTAGTTACCAGGATGATGGCCTTGATGATGCTGTTTGTGAGTTGGAAGCCAAAGCCGCCTTTCTCCTGCAAGCCGATGAGCACGTCGACGAGGTTCTCGTCGAGGCTCTCCTCGGCGCCGCCGCTCTTGATCTTCTCGTCGCGGACGGCCTTACGCTCGTCGATGATCTCCTGCAGGATGGTGTCCACCGTCCTGTGGATATCCTTGAGGCTGCGCGTCATGCCGGTGAGCCTAGCCAGCACCCTGGTCCACGCCGGGAAGAGGTCGGGGATGTTGAAGCCGCTGGAGAGGCTGACCACGGCCTTGGTGGCCGCCAGAAACTCCGCCGCGTTCTTCCGCTTCTTCCCGAACGCCGCGCGCGACACGATGCTGTTCGTCAGGCTGTGGAAGATCACGCTCAGGTTCACCGGGGTCGTCGGCCCCGCCGCGCGGATCTCCTCCACGCGCAGCATCACCTGTGCGCGCGCGCGTCGTCATCGATCATCCATGCCAACGTCAGTCACAGGTGATGTAGAGCATGTATATTTTATTTTATTGCTTTAAATTAATCTGCTGATTATGTGATAGCCGTATAATATTGTAATTTTTGTAAAAACAGTTTTACGTGCATTGAGTTTTGTGTTCCTCGTAAGTATTGTCAGTTGCAGCAAGCAGGTTGTACTTGCAGGTATGTCACTATATATGTACTACCTACTACGGTACTACCGTGGTGAGCTCACCTCGTCCTCTCTGATGTGGCGGAACGACAGCACGCGCTTGGGGCTAAGTATCTCGGCGGCGCAGAGCTGGCGGAGCTTGCGCCAGTAATCGCCGGACGGGGCGAAGAGGATGTCGACCCACTCGTAGCCGACGATCTCGCCGGCGAGGAGCTTGGGCCGGGTGGCGAAGTTGGTGTCGTGGGTCTTGAGCACGGCGCGCGCCGCCTCCTTGGACGACGCCACGAGCAGCGGCGTCTGGCCGAGACGCAGCATCATGAGAGGGCCGTGCGCGGCCGCCAGGTCCCGCAGCGCGCGGTGCGGCAGCACGTTCACCAGGTGGTGCATGCTGCCGACGACCGGCAGCTGCCACGGCCCCGGCGGCAGGCGCGCCGCCGCCGGCCTCACCAGGGCCAGCTTCACCAGCTGCAGCAGCGCCACGGCGAGGACGGACAGCAGGAGCGGCTGGTAGTAGTCGTCCATGCCACCGTAGCTGCGGCTAGTAGTCAGGTTCATGACTGACTGAGTATATTAAATCCTTCAGAAGCTAGCTAAGTAGCTTATTAGCACACGTGGTAGCAAGCACGAATGACCAGCTGCTTGCTTGGTGAGCCTGCCAGCTGCCACTCGTGTTTGCTTGGGGTGTTTATATAGGCAAACCAGTTCACTAGGGAACAACTGGACTGAGGGCCCGTGGGTGGACCTCGCGACGTGACCGATGGTGTTTTAACAAGATCATCCAAAATGCATGCATACAATGGCAGAGCCACACATAAAACACAGCCGGGACCGACACTAGACAAAGACGCAAAAGTAAGAGCGTGTTGGCATGGCTCTGCTTCACGACTCCAAAACTCTACCATAGAGTTGCTCTTCTACGGAGTTAGAGTTGTCTAGAAAATTGTTTGACAAGATGGCTGATTCCAACTCTTAAGAGAGTTTTGATGATCAATTATTATGTTTATCTTTGATTAGTATTGTATACTGTTTTGCAGAATTAAGAAATTTAAATAATTTTTCATACGTCTTCCTGCTATATAATACAATATTATAGCATTTTATTTTTTTTCCTTTTGTGTTCGTACAGTAGATATTTCTTTCCTAAAATAATTACGGCCAATCCCCTTGCGTATGAAAAGAATGTGAGAGGAAAAAGACGATCGAGGATGCAAAAGACAATATAATAAAGGGATATGTTTGCGTAACCGGTGGCAATGGTGAGTAAATAATTTAGAACTCCACCACTAAATTTGTTTTAAGTATTCGTGGAGTTGAAAAGAAGGTGCTCTGAAAAAATGAATTGGAGTTTCATCAACTCCATGAAGTGTTGAAGTTGAGCTGCTCCACAAAATTTGAGAGTTGAGATGTTTGACTAACATTTTACAGCTCCAAACTAAGTTGGAGCTCCGAAGGCATACCAAACACGCTATAAATATGCGTAGTAATACTTAGTGTCGGAGTAACAAACTTAACTATATAGAAATGTAAATCACTACACCACGGTACACTATCACCGATTTACAATTGGTCGCTTACCATAAGTCGGTAAAAACCTTTACTGACCCATATTATCGGTCGCTGTAAGTGGCGTCGGTAAAACTTTTCTAAAGAGCTGACAAAATTAACTCGGCCTAGAAATCCTTCCTGTGTCATGGGGCGGCAGCGGGCAG
Organism: Zoysia matrella; assembly: GCA_001602295.1. Lineage (NCBI taxonomy): Eukaryota > Viridiplantae > Streptophyta > Magnoliopsida > Poales > Poaceae > Zoysia > Zoysia matrella. The sequence goes on along the minus strand of BCLG01000412.1, from coordinate 114,111 downwards.
TGCTATCGACGGAGTGGCGGGCTCAACGGCTGGGACAGCAGGGGCGAGCGGCGGATTTGGCGGGGGGGGGGGGGGGGGGGGGGGGGCTTGAGCCCCCTTGACCTGCCAAAATCCATGGAATATTGAAGGGGAGAAGGGGAGGAAGAAAGAGGAAATGAAGAAGGAGGGGCTAAAGGAGGAGGAAGAGAGAGGAGCCCTCTCTTCTCGCCGGAGCCAGCTCCGCCTCTGCGCGTCAAGGACGCAGCACAGGCGCCGGTGGCGATGGGCGAGGCAAAGGCAGCTGGATAGTGGGGCGGCGGCTTGAGATGGGCTCTTTCCAGTCTATTTTTTTTTCTCTTTGCCAGTGGATTATGCATGATAAATTGTGATGTTTGGCTCGTGCATGAGATGTGCTGTGCCTAATGAGACACGTCATGTTTTTTAGGTCAAGTAATTTGTGCGTAGTAGTAATGGAAGGGTGCATAAGTAATTATGTGTTTTGAGATCAAGTATCTGAAGAGAAAATTTTAGTAGCTTCAAGTTTTTTTTTTTACCTCACGATGAAGCGCCTGACTGTCAATCACTGCCCCGGAAATTATGAGAATTACGATAACTTCACGTAATACTGTGGTCCGAACGAAGGCAACAATTATTTTTTAAGTTATTTACTCAAGATCACATGTGTTCTACGTTTTGTATATTAGTAAGACATTTTTGTTGGATTTGTCAGATGGAGCACTGCTTTGGGCTTATGGAAACGGAGAAACAGTATCACTTTCAGAAATAAAAAATTTTTGTTTCTCGTGATCAAGTTTTTCTCTTTTTTTTTTGAAATGGACATGTTAGGAAAATACGCAGCGTGTTTTTATGGGCAGTGATAAAGATGTGGGTGCATGGACCACCAATAATCAAGTCGTCCAAAGCAGGATGGAGGGTCACGTGGATACACACAGGATGGAGGCTTTGCAACTACCATATATCCATGGATAGAAGTATATGCTAGTAGAAAACAAGTGTGTGTACTGTGTAGTGAAATGTGGTTAATAAGCAATCACTAATATACCTTGCGAGGTTAATTAGGTTATGTTAAGAGGTGTTGCATGCTTCAGGACTACTCGCTCCATTTGTAAATTGTTATAGTCATTAACTTCTAACAATTAATTTTGATCATTCATTTTATTTAAAACGTTTGATGAATATTATATATTTTATTATAATTTGTTTTATCACTAAAGTTGTTTGAATCCCGAGTTATAATTTTACACAATCAAATTAATTTTTGTATAAAGCGAGGGGTCAAAGTTGATGTTAGATATCAACTGTGATAATAATTTGAAAACAAAGAAAGCATGTGCTAGTTCTAATGCAGATATGCATGTTGGCTCAGGGCACAGACTTAATTCTAAATACTAATTCCCCCAACAAATACATAATCCTAAATATGTTTCAGAGGGTCTGGCCTATACATGGATTGAGCCTTTTTGGGTGAAAATACTGAACACAACGACATTGAGCAAATAGTAATAATAATGAATTACTGAGTAATTGACGAGCTCATGTCAAAAAAGAACAATTAACGAGCTCAGTGATAGTATAAGTATGACGCAGCAGTCCCTGGCTGGCAGTTGCAAGAAGGGAACCATGAACGAGACCAGAAACAACGCCTTTCTGCTGCGGGCTGAATAGAAAGTAATTTACACGTAGAAACAGGTACCGACGGACCGACCGTTTGACTGCTGCTTGATTGATTTTTTTGACCAAAGCCGATCAGTCAATCATGCGCGCCAAGCCCACGTGTGAGCGCGAACGGTGCTCACGCGCGTTGACTATTCGTGCCGCGCTCGTACGTGCAGGGGATCGATTGCACGCGCCGCGCCGCACGCACACGTACGCCCGCTCGTGTCACCCGTGCTGCGGTGGATGACGCACGGGATAATCCTAAACATAAGGGCTTAATCACCACTAGGTTTAAATAAAATTAGCATGTACTACAGTACTAGTACGGAGTAGCTTGGTCCCTAAACAGCTTGATTGATTAGCGCTCGTTGCCTACCCGTGAACTGTTACTTCGAATTGACATGAGCGATCCCGTAGATCGATTAGTACCACGGGGCCCTCTTGAACAAGACAGCTCGGCGGACGAACAGGTCAGATCAACCGTGAGCGCAGATATGGGTCCCAAGATTGTAATATGGGATGGCAACGCGGCAAGTTCAGGGTGGATGGAGGGAAAATCCATCCGCAGCAAGAGGTGAGTGAAAATTTCATAGGAATGTAGGAAAGACTTCAAACCCTTTGGAATGTAGAAATTTCAAAAAATTCAGTTTAATTTCATAAAAAAATGTAAAAAACAAAAAAAAAATTCTTTATTGCAAAGGAGGCCGAAACTCGCACCCACATCCGTGCCCCGTCAAGTTTCAGGTGGGTCTCAACTGCCCACCAGGTGTGACAACAAACACCGTGCCTGAGGAACAATGATAAAATCAGCCACATACAGCTAAATGTCAGAGCTAAATATCAGGGTTGCCAGCAGAATCCAGAACAAAAAAAGTAGCCCAAGTCCAATTTTTTAGAGGCAACGAGGGCTCCCAATAAATGCAAATCACACCATACATCGGGGGCGCGCTCGTTTGGGCTTACATTTGGCTGCCGCTGCGGCTGCATGGTGTTTTGAGCACAGTGAAACTCTATGCAGAGCTGCAGCAACAGCTGGAAGAAGTTGAAGCGAGCAGGCCCCGGCTTTCCAGAAGTCCCGATCATTTTAAATCATAAGTACAATGGCCATGGGAATTCCAGGGGCAATATTACCCACGCTCATATCATGTCGTGCTAATGCTACTCTGAGCTCGGCTAGTTTACCCTATTGGGTTCAGCAGAATACATGAACTATATACTGCTAAAACTGAATATCAAAATCTGGAGTGGGAACTGATGAGAAACAGAAAGGATAACACTGAGAAACACTCCTGCTCGCCCTCATAAGACTACTACAATATCCAGACAGACCAAGCTCTAACCTACTCTCATATTAATACCGTGCAAGCTTTGACTTCTGCTCTTTCCAACGGTCTATTCATCCAAGCATTATTGTACACTGACTACTGTTTTATCCCGTGGAAGCTTTGAGGCCTAACCTGCAATACCAAAATTCAACAAATATTCACAAGCCTGGGTGATGAAAGTATCTGAAAGTGAAACACATCTTTGTATTAAAATGAATATATAAACATGCAGGAAATTGAAAAACTTACTAAATGTTTCATTTTTCCAATGTACAACATCACATTAAATCAGGACGTCTGACTCCAGCAACTTTGTCCCACTCATCCGCAGAGAGCATGTCAGCCATATACTTCTCCTGGCCGCGCCAGAGAATCTGACAATCACAAGTTTAAGAAACCACCGGTTCACACGAAACAAAGGCCATTATGTTTTACTAGCACACTGCACTAAATGGGGATTTCAGGAAGTCCCCCATGTTCAAACATACATATGGTATATCTATAGCCTGTAATCGTATGACACTGCCCAAAAATAAACAACAATCCCTTGTTCGCATCACATATGCCAATAACTGAGAAAATATGAAGGCTACAAAATTCAGTATAAAGAAAGAATAATACCTTGTCAATGACACCAAACTCCTTTGCCTTCAATGAATCCATGTAAAATGGTCCTCTCATCACCTTATCTATTTTCTCTGGCGGCTGATATAAAATATAAGGTGTGTTCTGAGTTTTGATTGAATGAAAGTTACAAAGTACAATAATAACTATCAACTAAGTTGTACATACATTTCCTGTATGTCTTGATAAAAGTTTGACTAAGGTATTCCTGTTGTGCACAACCTACAAGGAGCAAATAAGGATGCAATTAAGTTCTGAGTATAAAACTGAAGTGCTCAACTTTTGCTAAACTGAAGTAATCAAAGCGACCACATGCATCTCAATCACATGTATGCATAATTAATTAGCTTATATCAGAATATGATGGTTTTCAAGAACAAGAATATTAGAGCTCATACCTCCTTTGCACGGATGACAACATCAGATGCTTGCATCATTCCATATGAAGGAATACGTGGTTGCTGAATCATAGCTGACATGAAAGTAAGATTTCTGATATTAGTAGGAAGTAATCAAGAAAATATTAACAAAACAAAGTATTTCCCAATAAATCCAACAAACAAGAAAGTTGGCAAGGTACTTACCTTTGGCATGAGGGAACATATAGCGCTTGCCTTTCTTTCCTGCTGCAAGAACAAGGCAAGCATGACCTGCTGCAGCCCCTATGCAAAGTGTGTGGATCTGCATAGTAAACAGTAACGTCATGTAACAGACCCAGTACTGAAACTTCACCATGAAAACCATATATAGACTTACACAGAATAGAAAATTCTCACCAAAATTTATATGGATATCAAATTTACATGCTACAAAATATTAATAATAAAATGAACCCTTGTTCAAGACATCAATCGTCAGCACAGATTGACTTTATGACCATTTGGTTGTTGAACAAACAAGTGCACAAGAAATGTGAAGATGACCAGTTTAACTTCAGCGTCTACAAGCCCCATCCAGATGAAATAAGTCATCAAAGGAAACAATCCCCAGCCAAAGTAGGCAAGGAAAGCATTTGTAACAACTTAGTGGGCCATAAATCTTTTCAGCAAGACTTTTGTGCACAGAAGTCAATGCCACGAGATTAATATTGAACTACTGAGGTATAGACTGTAAGTGTAAAAAGTATCACCTCAGTTTTCATCCGCATCATTGCATCATAGATGGCAAATCCTTCACTCTCCATGCCAACCTAACAATACCAAGAACAAAGAACACATTTATTACTCCCTCTGTCCCAGCATAAGTGTCGTTTTTTGACTTTTACATATCACGATTGACCGATCGTCTTATTCAAAACATGTGCAAATATAAAAACAAACAAGTCAAGCATAAAGTATTTCTAATAATAAAACAATTAGCAAGATAAAATAATATTTTTTGTAATTTTTTTGAATAAGAAGAATGGTTAAATGTGATTTCTAAGAGTAAAAAAAGACACTTATTCTGGGATCAAGTGAATAGTAAACAATTTGACTAATGACCCTCATAACAATGACCCAATGCAAGCACAGAACTGTATCCAATAGATGCTTAATCAAATCACTATTGAAAAATTGACCACAAGTCATCAAATGAAGAAGCTTGCTTACCGGTTCACCATCATCACGGGCTGTCCCTGTTGAGTTTATGTATATATAAACAGGCTCTTTGCTGTTCATCCATTCAAGGTACATCAGCTGGGCAACGACAAGCTCGGTAACTGCTGGCACCAACTATGAAAGAAACGAAAGAAAATAAGATTAGATTATGGCAATTGAAAATGCCAATCTTATGGCACGCCAGACAAATTAGGGATTCATTTGGAGTTTGCCATAAAATGCAGAATTGACACAATGACACAAAGTTCACAAAGAAAACTGAGTGAAAGCAAATCATACCGGCATACCAATGTAAACAATTCGTCCATGAAGAAGCAATGATGGCAAATCTGGAGGAGGCCTTCTAGGTCTGTGTTCACTGTAAGAAGTGCTAGAACGTTCCACCTGTCAATTACATTGGAAACACAGATATTGTCATGTAAGGTATAGATAAAGATATGCTAGAGAACCTAATATCAAGGTTATTAAGTTCATCTCAACCATTTACTACCTAATATCAAGGTTGCAAGGTTCATCTCAACCATTTCATGAGTAAACGATAAACATACAACACATTAACCAAATGTAAATATCCGTTCACAGCTGAATTCTTTATGTAACCTCCACATCCCTGAGTGTGGAACCTCTTATAAACAGGAGTACAGGACTAGCAAATCCTCTAACTAGTTTAGCATGTTAGCTGCAAGCACAGAGCTGATACTTGTTGGGTTCATATGAAATGTTCGGCATATGAAAGCTAACAAATTGGAAGATTGGGCATTCCTAGTCTGCGGCTAGAAACACACAAACAACTGAACAAGCAGGCAAACACCAGCATGGCAGCATCGTTTCATATAAAAGCGTTATCTGCCCACTCGAGAAAGCTGATCACGAGGCCCTCACCTGCGCGGGCGACGCCATGAGCTTGGCGTTCTGGAAGATCTCGAGGAACGGCAGGTGGTCCTCTCCACGGCGGTCGCCACCCGCCGCGGCCGCCAGCTGCTCAGGACAGGCGGCGGCGAGCGTTGACAGGAACGGGTCTCCCCTGGGGTTGAAGAGCGGCGACGGAGCGCCAGGCGGCCCAGCGGCAGCAGCCCGCGCCACGAGCACCGCGCCGCCCCGCGCCTGCCGGAGCAGGGGCAGCGGGACGGAAGCGGGAGTCGCAGCGTAGGAAGGGGTCGGGGTGGGTAGGCGCAGGGAGAGGAAAGCGGAAGCGGACGCAGACGCCATGGTTGTGGTGGTGGTGCTCGGCCGCCGCGGCGTGCGAGCTCGGGGGAGTGGGAGGCGGAGCCGTGTGGATAATTTTGCTCGGAGGGATGAGCGGAGGAGTGGTGCCGTTTCTTTGTCGTGGGCTTTGGAAAGAGGTATTGAGTGGGCCTGTTGTGCTCTACATGGGACAGGCCTTATCGATGTGCTCTTAGCAGCCCACGAGACGAATTGCAACGAGGATGCTGTCGCGCGCGATCTGATACTCCCTCCTATCTCAAAAAGAAATCGTTATACACATGGTGTCTAAAACATATTTTTATTTTTTTTATAAATATATTATTGAGAACTTATTTATGTATACTTTTATGTAAGCATTTTCTAAGACAAATACAATCATTTTTTGCATTTCTAAAAACTTAACAAATGAAAGATTACATGCAATATATATTCTTAATATTTGACCAAAACATGATTTAAAACGACTTAACTTTTGATATCGGAGGGAGTACATAAGAATTGCACTGGCAAACGTTTAGAAATGTGAAAAATGATTAGATTTTTCAAAATGATACGGGAGGGAGTACATTAAAAATTAAAAATGTGAAAAAACAAACATTGCCAATTATTTAATTTATCATGAAAAACATTGACAACTATTTACGAAAACCCAAATTCGATGTGCATGAAGTAAACCCAGTACTATGATTTTTGAGCTTCCATCACCATCTGCTGTGCATAATTGCTGTTCAGATTGAGCATAAAATTCAAACCATTAAAAGCAAAACTAAAAATATAACTGGAGGTATATGCCCCAAGTATAGATATTAATTGTACTAGGTCTATTCTTTAAATTCAGCTGGTGCACCACCGTCTGAAATCTTGGACTCTTGACCCCTTTATGTTTCTCATTTGGAGGAACTTTTAGCCGGCAGTCACATGCGCCCAAAATCCTAGGAATAATACATGGATCCAAACGATCCGTGCAGTCAAGAATCGTAAAACAATTTCCATAAGCCCAACCAAATCAAGCAATCACGCGATCTCGACTCTCCAGACCGATATTGCAAGTCCAACTCGCGCAGGGGCGGCTCCTGAGCCCAAGAAAACCACCACCACTCCTCCCTCAGCACGAGGCCATTCTCCAAAACTCCGCTATGGCGTGCCGCATAGTTGACTCGGCGGGTGTTGGCTGTTGGGTTGCCGGACCGCCGGACGTGTTGGTGAACAGCTAGGTTAGGTTATAGGTTATGGTCGTTACCACTAGATATAGAGACAGTTGAAACGGTGTTGGAGCGGCGTTGTCTAACGCGGTCGCACGACTAGTATTTTATGGGGAAGTGGTGACGAAAACTAGGGTTTTGACTTAGCCGCCTCCACTTATATAGAATTATAGATCCTACAAATGCTTACACGTTGTAGGCACATTAGTGCTCTAATTTTCACAGATCAATATTTATATACCCCACATATGACGAGGAAGCCATGAACTTAATTTCCCCCTGCCGCGCGCTAGCTCGTGAACGCGCGCGCGCCACGAGCAAGCTCAGTTGGTTCAAGGGGTTGCATCTCCACGGCGCAGAGTATGCAGCATCGATCATGATCGATCGGAAACTGACAATGCCACTGTCACTTGGCATGGCAAACAGGCAAAGCGATGTGTTAAATCTCTGAAGATAATATTCCAGCCACGAAATGGGATCACAGCACTGATGCTGAGCAGCACAGCCAGAGGAAAGAAGAAAGAACAAACCGAGACAGCGTGATCCTATCAATCTTAGGAATTAGGATAGTTGGAGCTGACAGGATATAAAAAAAATAACAGAAAAATAGCAGTTCAACGATCTTAGTGTTCAATTAGTTCCTTTAATTCATCCGCTTGATTGGAAAAAAAATAGCAGCAGAGGTAGAAGCCAATGTGGCCATCAAGCAATTAATAGCAGATGGCCAGGCGAGTTGAGAGAGATCGATATGAACGCCGGCAGCAAGAAACGGAGAGCAGCAGGAACAAGCACCACTGAAAACACGGGCAGGGCTGATCTCTACTTCTCTAGTCGCGGCACTGGGTGATGGCGGAGCATCCGCGCTTGTACGGGTCGGCGTCGGCTCCGGGCTGGCAGTTGTAGTAGGACGCGCCCGGCACGGAGCACGGCACCGAGTCCCGCCGCTCCCGCATCAGCGCGCTGTAGCTGCTCCTGCTGTGCTGCCCCGTCGGCGCAGCGGTGTCCACCTCGTAGTAGTACTGCAGCCGACGCCGGCCCACCCCCGCGGCGCCACCTGCGTCGGCGTCCAGGTCGTACGCGACGGGGCACTCATCCGCGGAGCCCCAGCACGACTCGTCGTCGGTCGACGCCGACCAAGCCCACTCCACCGCGAGGCGCCCGTGGAACGGGCTGCTGAGCACTGGCTCCGCCACTGTCGCAGCGGCGGACACGACGGCGAGCGCGGCGGCGGCCAGGAGGAGCGCCCAGTGCCGTGGCAAGAACATGGTGGAGATGATGGGAGACTGGGCGGTGTAGGAGGAACGGACGACGACGGGTTTTAAACCGCGGCGTTGTCGCTGAAAGCAGACTTCGAATCTGCCACTTACGTTGACCTTGCTCGAGTTTTACAATATCCCAAACTACCATTTGGTCTGCCTGAGGCTGTGGTGGAAAACGGAACGGTTTTGCACGTATGACATGCAGAAAAAAAAAAAGCATACTCCGTATGCAGTCTCGCGCATGTGCAGTCCACGCGTGGCGTGGCACATACATCTAGCAGTCTCGCACGTTATTCTAGCTGAAGGTTGACCTTGAAAATCTTGCTCCCATTTGATTCTCTTTTAATCTAAATCTAGACACGCGTTGGGTCTCAAACAACAGGTTAACAGAGATGATAGTCGCCCCCGGCATCGTCAACCTGCAATGCGACAATGATAGTTTCTTGTTTCTGTATAATTTTCATATCAGGTTGAATAACGTAAATTAAAGAAAATCTTTACAAGTACTTAAGCTTTATGGTATCTAGCTTGCCATTGCCAAGAAATTAGTATTTAGGTTAAACAGAACATATGTGCACCCTGAAACTGCAATAGAAACGCAATCGGTTATATGGTACAGTACAGCTAAGGCCATTTTGCATGACCGAAGGAAGGACCAGGCAGGGGCCAACTTACTAGGATCCTAGAAAAGAAAACAGCAGTAAGAGACCGCTGCATGAAAATGGCGCCACGTTGTTTCATCTCATTGCTACAGGCATGGTAGTAAACAAATCACAATTGCCATACATAGAGTTTGACAAGTAATGATGAAAAAGGAAGCTTAAAGCAACTCCAATAGCCTGTCTAAAACACTTTTCAAAGGTAAATATAACCACTTTCAATAAAATAGCTTTCCAACAGTCTCTCCTTCCTCCTCTTAATTTTACCTCTCGTCATTCCGTAATGCTCCCTCGTCATTTTATTTTAGAGAAGGGCTATAATCAGAAAATTTGAAGTTTATTTTAGCTACACTCTTGGAGATGCTCTTAGGTTGTGAATTCATAGATATAATGGAAAATGGGAACAGAATCAGTTACAACTCATAGCTCCCGCATTTGGCACTGATGCGATGATGGATGCCCCGCAAAGGTGTACACATGAGATGCGCATGAACAAGTAGATACGCAGACAAAAGTAATAGAAAAGGCCATTAAAACAAATCTGTAGAAATAATCTTTTTGATATATCATGGAAGAAATGGAGATCAAATTAAATCTAGAGTTAACCTTGTTACTGTGTTACATGATTTAGAAAATTAGTTGAAATTGTAAAATCCCAGATTACAGGACTAAGAACACAAGGTAGCCTTCAACTATTCTCTAACTTGTTCATGATGCATGAGGCTGACGCGTGATATGTAATTAGAAAGACACTTACAGAATCAGAAGAAAGCCACTTATGAGCCAGAAGAAATAATCTTCAATCTTTCTCAATATCATGAAACAAAAGAGAACTAAGAAAACAGAAGTCTTCAACTAGCCCCTAATTCATCCAGTCTGTACTTAATATTTTAGTCGGCCTTGTCCTTCAGTCCATGTAGTGAGGTGTTGTTTGGACCAAAAGTTCTTCATTTTCTTCGTTGTCATCGTCATTATCATCAGCACCTACCCAATTGCTTGGATAATGCTGCGACCGAGTGTTCGTACTGATAACTTCTGCACAGTGGCAACTATAATCTATCAGTAACTAATAATCTGATAATGCAATAGATGTTTTGTTGCGATAACTAACCAGGATGCTCCCCCAAGTGATTCATTTGAAAAGGCTGCATCCCTTGGTTCAAACTACAAGATCATTAAGGAAACACAATGCAGAAAGAACTGAAATCCATAAGATCTTATATAATACCGACTAATAATTTTTTTAACGAAAAATATCAAATAATGATTAGAAACAAATTAAAAGTTTGTCACAACACATATAAATTATTGAAATCTTGGAGTTCATTTAACTGGCGTAGCAATTCAGATATTCAGATATATTAGATTGCTTTGTCAGCAATTATTTTATTACACCTTGTCTGACCAAATTACAATTCATCAAAGAATGTGGACAGTTTTATTTCCTTAAGGCAACGCAAGAGCTAAATGAATACTTTTGACATAGACATGACCAAATGACGACAATTCTGCGTTGAAACCATAAGCTAATTTGCTACATAGTCAATCAAAAATAAATATAACAGATATAAAGCACAGAGCACATATTTTGTGCAGCTCAAAATATATAATCGAATACAAAGTAGCAGGGATTAAGTGAAGTTACTTATAGGATACACATTGCTTGCATTATCAGCGACTGGTAGCATGTTAGGAGCATTTATATCATTGGGCAGCATTGATGTGTGGTTCATTCTCTCCCTCTGGGCATGAATTTCTCTGTCAGCTTCAAAGCTTTTGGGAGTACCTGCTTAAGAATTGTTTATATTTAATATCTTGGTATAGCAACAGGACAATGCTAGGATTCAGAGCACGAAGAAACTTTAGTCACAAAAATAGTCCGGTTACACCAAGGCATGTATCAAAACATTCATTATGATCTGATATTGGCACTGCTAAAAGTGGCCAACTGGCCAGTATGATCCATGCAGGTCCTGCCTCGGAACTCATCAGATCACAATGGCGCCTAGCTCAGCAAAGGAAGGCATGCCTGTTATGTGACCACCATTGTTTAATAATAACATTTCACCAGAAACATAAGCACCTGAAAGATCAGACCATATTTTAGTATGGTTAGAGACATTGTCCAGAGCCGGTGATGATGTAGCAGCAGCCCTTGGTTCTTCTGCATGCTGTGCCGAAGAAGCTGGCTGTTGGGCACCATTGCTGTCAACTAATTGCGATACAGTCATAGTGGCAAGAATTAGAGTAGCATCAAAATCAGAAGTCGATCCATCATCCAATCCGAACCTCGGAACCAGCAGGATAGGCCTGATCAAAAACAGAGTTCATGAGGACCATTTGACAAAGAAAATAAATTCAGTCAGTATGACTACTTACTCGCCAGCCTTCTCAAAGAATAGGAGAATATCAACCTCGCATCCTTCACAAAATGTCAAAAAAGCCTAGTTTGGAAGGGGAAATAGGAGAGACAAATATGTGAATATGTGTTGCCGATTATATTAGTAGATCAGGAAACTAAGCCAGTCCTTTTCTAGATGGTCCTAAAAAAAAAAGAATACCACCTTCCATCAAGTGACATCATACTGGTAACTATGAAAACGATTAACAAATGTCTAGAAAAGCAACTTCTTTCTTGTACTGGGAGCAGAAAGAATTATAATGTCCATTTTCCAGAGAAAAAGACTGATCTAAATCATTGTATTGGCAATGGTGTTAGCGTAAGTGCCAATATAGATGAGAGACTTTTTCTAGAATTCCTAGTGTATCTACAAAACCTTATCTTGAGGCATTAAAAGCCCAGTGTGTTCCTATTTAGGCCCCTTAGGCAGAGCTCCACGGAGCTGATTCTCAGACAGAATCAGAGAAGATGTAACAAACGTTGTTTTTCAAGAGAAGTTATTTTTTGGCTGGTTCTGTGAAGCGATTCTCTGAAATGAACTATAGGGCTAGGAGCTGAAAAGAGTAGCTTCTCATTCTATGAAGTGATTCTCTATCTTGATTCCAAGAGTTTCCTAGTGAATCAAAGAGAATCTTTTTCAGCCACTGAATTACTACTTGTCAAAGAGTCACTTCCAGAGAATCTCTATTAAAGGGGCCCTTATTTCTCATTCCAAGAGCTAATGACTGATTGTAGACTATTGAATTGGGAATTGTAGAGTTACTCTTTTATACTAGTCTTCTATACAAACTAAGGTACAGTGTGCTCCAATTTATTTCTCATTTAAGAGCAAAAAATGGGTCACCTTCAGTTCTTTCAGTCCAAGGGTGACATCCACTGGATCACCGGTGTGTACATACTCCTCGAACTCTTCTGCAGGGTCGATCCACAACTGCGTGTGCAGTCTCGTGTCACAGTCATCTGTACCCTCATATAACACCACAATTGACAACCAGATAACAAGAAAAAAACTTATCTCCGTAAACAATCTAAGAGAAATAAAAGAAAACATCAATGCCATGCCAGACCACACTAGAAATCACCTTTCGTCGGATCAATGTAGCTCCTGAGCTCGACAGCCTTGTCCCCAACATCCCCGCCAACATCAGGCAGCCCCGCTGCAGGGTCAGTGGCGATGATTGTGAGCTCCTGCAGCGACGACTGGAAGTTGGAGAGCAGGCGTGCGAGTTCCCGCGGTCGAATGACTAGGCGACTTGGGAACCTACCCCGGTCGAGCGCCAGTGTCTGCACCTCAGGCTCCGCGTTGCAGGCGACCCGGTATGTCTTAATCACACCTTCAGAGAGCAGTTTACAAAGAAACATAGATTCAATCAGACAACTGACAGGTCATCGGCCTCGAAAATTTCAGGGAAATCAGGATCACAAAGCGCTGGATTGGAAATTGGACAACCGACAGGCCATCATTGCAGAAAGAGCACCCGCCAAAACGACAAAAATGGCGGGAACGCGGGAAAGCCCGCCAACAGCACGGAAATTCACCATCAAATTACCGTTGAGACAGTGGAGCGTGAACTGGAGCTTGGGCGCGTCAGGGTCGGGGAGGGAGACGTCGAGGTGGTCGAGCGCCGCGTGCGGCGTGCGAAGGACGGCGAGGACGGACTTGAGGAGAATGCTGCACTGGAGCGGCGTGGACGACGGAGCCCGGGCCGTGGCGGAGGCGAGGCTGAAGTGGTCGAAGAAGTCGCGCGCAAGGGAGACTGACGCGTACGCCGACCGCGAGCTGTTGAGCGTGTGCATCTCCAGCTGCGAGAAGAGAACTCGTAAGTAACCGGGCACGGCGGCTGGGGGAAAATAAGGAGGCGAGTAGAGGGCGCGGGCACCTTGGCTGTGTCGGCCCGGAGGACGAGCTCGGATCCGGCGCGCGCAAGGCAGGTGACGCACCGACCGAACGTCCGCAGCGACGAGCCGCTCATCGACAGCTCCATGGCCACCGCCGCCGCCTGCTCCCTTTCGCCGCAGTCTGGTCTGGTCTGGTCTGGTCCGGGGGGGAGGAGGGAAATGGAACGGGAAGGAGGCGTGGGCCCTTTTCACGTGATGGGCTTGGCTAAGATTCCTACTGATGGGCTTGTTGGGCCTAGGAAAGGCCCAAAATGAACCACGTGACGCTGCCGGTGGACCTAGAGCCGAGCTAGGGTTCTGCGAGCCCTTCCTAGTATAAATGGCACCTGGTCTCATCGGAAACCCGTCTCGCCGCCGCCGCAGCTCGTCTTCCGCTTCCCTTGGAGAAATCGAGGTGCGTCTCCGTTTCCCCCCGTGTCCTCGACGTTCTGGTGAGTAGTTTCGCATCCCACGCTTTGGTTTGTTCGCTCT
>BCLG01000412.1:85609-99801 GCA_001602295.1 Zoysia matrella | reverse complement strand
CTCGCCGCCGCCGCAGCTCGTCTTCCGCTTCCCTTGGAGAAATCGAGGTGCGTCTCCGTTTCCCCCCGTGTCCTCGACGTTCTGGTGAGTAGTTTCGCATCCCACGCTTTGGTTTGTTCGCTCTTCAAGGAGCTTGTCTAGCATTTCAAGTAGCTTACCGAGCCATGTTCCTGAGATTCAGTGGGTTTAATAAAAAAAATATTCAGTGGGCTCGTTTATCCGTCATGCTTAAAGCAGTAGCTGAATAGTTTCAGTAGTTTGCCATGTTAGCAGAAAGATTGGCCTTATTTTTCAGATCCGATATGGCTGAAATATGATCCTGCATAATCCGTCTGGAATACTAATCATGTTACTTCGCTCGTTTTTTGCAAATCGATGAATAACCATCAGTTAACCTCTTTCTTGGATTGGGATTGCTACGCGATTCAGTCAGTTTTCATTAATCTTCCACTAGTACAGGGACGTTACAAGAAGGTAGTGCCACCGATTCCCTAAAAACGTAGTTAGTCCTATATTCTGCAAGTTGCCTATGTGCCTGATTGCTTTGTTCTGTGATTGCAGTCGCTGTTGCGGTAGTTCCCACAGCAGCCACCATGCAGAACGAGGAGGGTAAGACGGTGGACCTCTACGTCCCCAGGAAGTGGTACGTTTTATCTCAATCCCATGTTGAAGTTGTGCCCAGTTGCATCATTTCTGTAGGTGACCTGAGGTTACCATGTTGTTTCGTACAGCTCTGCCACGAACAGGATCATCACTGCCAAGGACCACGCCTCTGTGCAGATCAACATTGGGCATGTGGATGAGAACGGGCTGTACAACGGCCAGTTCACCACGTTTGCTCTCTCTGGGTTTGTTCGTGCTCAGGTGATCATCACAAATTCTTGCATTTCTTACTCTAGATTGTATGTGATTGGTCTTTCATATTCAGCGCTGCCAACCTATGAATTTATATTGTTATTTTGGATTGTATATCACTCAATATTCAAATTTGTTTTGTTGTTCCTGGCATTGAGATAACATGCTTCAACATCTTTTTCACTCTATTCCCTGAATCGTCCATTGCTTGTTTGTCCCTAGTCACTGCATCCATTTAGGTCTGAATCCACTATAGCTTCTCCCTTCCCATGAGATATAGATCTAGGTAGTAGTACTCTGTCCTCTGTCGGTATAGGCACTCCAAATGTGGAATTACCATAGGAACTATTTAAGCATTGGTACGAGGAATTCAAATTTATATTTTGAATCATTGAGATGCTGATAAGTCCAATGCAGTTAACTTCCAACATCAGTTTTCATGCTTTTCCTAGTTTTTTATGTGTCAAGTGAGCTGTTTGCTTTACTAACCCTCCACCAACAAAAGATTTAACTTGCTGAAGATATGTAGCACTGCAATTCAATTTTCTGACCAATTTGTTCATCTTGATTCTGGATGTGCACCCCAGCTTAATCAGTAGATTCTGATATTTCACTTTGTTTTCACAGGGTGATGCTGACAGCTCCTTGGACAGGCTGTGGCAGAAGAGGAGGGCTGAGATCAAGCAGTAGGTCTTGCATTTAGTTTCACCAAGAGTTGACTTAATATCTATTGTTCTTGCCTTGGCCATGTTTTGATTTCATGTTTGCGTACCGTTAAAATTCAATGTTGTGACTTCAGTTGGTACCTTGAAATCCAAGACTTAATATCTACTATTGTTCGGCCCCCTCCTGAGTTTGTTCTGCCTCAACCTTTTTCATTGTGTTTGCGTCTCGTCATGTGTGTATTGATATTGAATCACCAGGGCTGTTTAGTGCTACGAAGTAAAATCGTCGGTGCTGCAAGTCCTTTTGTAACTTGCCGGTTACTCCCGTCATGTTTAAAATATGATGTTGGTTCAAAACTGAACTAACCAACAAATGTATAGACAATTGTTGGAGATGTATGCTTGTTCTAGAACGACTTTGTTATCTGAATTAGATCATGCAGACTCATTTGCTGGTAAATTCGGAAATTCCTAGCTCTTCGGCATTTGTGCCGCTAAATTAGAGTTTCCCCGTTCCTATACTGTATCTTCGTCACCCGCAGCGATTGTTTGAGATTCCTTCGTAACTGAATCATATGGAGTATCCTATGGTCTAGGGTGATGCTCCAATTTTCAGTAAATGCTACAAATTCATGACAGGCTTAGATGCTTCATTCTTGTATAATTGTATTCAAGCGGTGAGCGTTTACAAAACGATAACTCCAACTCGAAACTATGTTCATTTATTTTACGTAATCGAAGGAAGCATTGATGCGCTCTTCGTATTTAAAATGTCTTACTCTGTGAAAATCTCAAACTCAAGACTTAACTTGGTTTAGGCCGCCGGCGAGGCGTAATACTTTATGTCCAAAGGCGAGAGAGATCAAATTGTATGAACTCTATAATGGCGAAAGTGCTTTGGCTCAAGTCAAAAACTCTAGCACGAATCTAACTTGTCTTGTCTAAAGCCCATGGTACCTCTTTATATAGAGGTCGGACTAGAATCTTAAACTTGGCGCCTATAAAACTTTCTATCGTTGTCTGAGTGGGTTGTCTGGCGTCTGCTGGTGCCGAAGCAGGTTGTCTGGCGTCTGATGTTGCCAGAGCAGGTTGTCGGTGTCTTTCGTACGTGCTTTGTTCAGTCGTAGAGGACAAATAATACTTTTTCGTTTTGTTTTACTGTTCGCAGAGATGCTTTACCGATCGTTTGATTGCTTTACCGCTTTTTGGAACACTTTTTCTTTGGCAAGGTTGGTTTATCTGCTGCTATACGTTGTCAGAAATCTCAGGTGTCAATGACTAAGTGGTGACCGACCCTTAAGGGTCAAGTAGAGACGTTGGCTTCTATCCGTTATATGGTTGAGTCTTATCGTCGTGCGGCCCTGACTCTTCAGTGGTCGAGTTGTGGTGTTCGTACGGTTCTGACCCTCTAGGTTCGGGATGTTTTTTCCGTGACGCGGTCCTTCGTGGACCTTAGAAACCGTGAGTCGTAGCTCATAGCTAGACTTTCATACTGACTCCGAGGTCTAATGGTACCCGATGTACATGATTCTGACAATTCAGCGTCCACAGAATCAGAAGCTAGTGGTGCGTATCGACAACTAGCTACTACTATTTTTTTAGTCGCCTTGTTTGACTTGAGGGGTGATGCGGTGACGCGAATTTTTTGATGGGCTCCGTCATGCCGGGGTCCCGCGCGCCCGCGCGTGACAGCCAGCCAGCGGCGATGTGTTTTTTACAAGAGAAGGCCTCTTTGCCAACCGAGAGGTTTTTGCCGTGACGCGGTCCTCCATGGACCGCAGAAACCGTAAGTCCTAGCCCATAGCTAGATTTTCATACTCACTCCAAAGTCTAATGGTGCTCGATGTATACGATTCTGACAATTCACTATCCACAGAACTAGAAGCTAGTGGTGCGTATCGGCAGCTAGCTACTGCTATTCTTTTAGTCGTCTTGTTTGACTTGAGGGATGATGCAGTGACGCGGATTTTTTTATGGGCCCCGTCACGCGGGATTCGTATCCTCTGTGTTTATCTTTCTATGGCAAACTTTGCCATACTCAATCATATCCATTCATTACATAATCAACACTCTATGATTTAGAATTATTTTTTATCTAAATTATACTAATTTATTTAAAAAATAAGAACATAAATTATGTCGTTATTACTCGACTTTGATTCTGTAACGAGTGGTTAGAATAAGTATGGCAACAAAGAAGAAAGGCAGAGGACGGGAATCCCGTCATGCGGGGGTCCCGCGCGCCGTCCACGGCTCCGCGCGTGACGGCCGGCCAGCGGCGATGTATTTTTTACAGGAGAAGGCCTCTTTGCCAACCGGGAGGCCGGTTCCCTCGGATAATGGTGGTGCTGAAGGCCGTTTTTCCCGATGGTGCGGTATGCGCGACCCTCCCGTTAGCGCTCTCCCGGTTGAAATCCACAGCACGCGTGCTCGTCGCCGCTGAGGTAGAGGATCCTGAGCAGCTCGGCCGGCGTCCTGGGGTCGGAAAGCCGAGAGCGAGTCCCTGTCGGCGGAGAGCACGTTGGTGCAGATGGCGCCGAGCTCCCGTGGCACGGTGAGCCCCCCTCATTCTTCACGCCGCACCGCCCCAGCCGGTATCGTAGCGTCGACCCGACAGGCCGACATCCGGTCCGTGAATTCGGCCTAGGTGAACTACAGGTTCAATGCGAACTGTACCGGGTCCTTGGACGGGAACACGGCCACCGGCGAACCTCTTTGGTTCAAACAAATAGACACAAAGGGCTATCAAATTACTATTATTGAGCCAAAGCGCATCCCTAATGGAAACTGGAAACGTACAGCATGAGCTGTTGAAACTAACAGGCTGTACTCAAGTCCAGCCAACAGCTCAAACTGGGCCGATCCAAATTGCAATAATGATTTTGTAGGCTTAATTCAGTACTGGGCTGTTTGGTCGACGAAGTAGAAGACACAAGATAGTCTGGGCTAAAAGACCCAGAGCCTGATCTCCGAGATGATCTGTCACTCTCCTGGGCCGGCTAGTCGGCGACCTCGTGTCCTCCTCCTCTATTCGTCTCCAAACTTGTAAACGACGCAATCTTGCCTGACGCAGAGGAGTAGAGGACTCGGCTGCGCGTTCAATGAGCGGAGGTCGACCGATGGATCGCGCCGCTGCCGGCACGGCGGCGTGGTCCCTGAAAAAGAAAGCCATGACGAGTCATTGGAGAGGAGGAAATGCGGCGACGACGACGGTGCAACATAGCGACGTTTTTCTTTTTCTCGTGCATCTTGGAGAAGCGGGGTACGGAGGATCTTGGTTTGGATCTTCCACTCGAGATACTTTTAGCCGCGATTTTTCTCCCAAAAAGATCTGCAAGGTTGAGCGCGGAGGCCCCCGAAACTCCTTCACATCTCGCGCTAGTGGAGTCGACCTTGTGAAGAGAAGCTGCGAGCGTAGCCGAGACAGGGCGTTTCCGGCCACTGGCTCCATACACTTGTACTGCATACACTGACGAGGCGCCTGAAGTGTATTCATTTGTACTGCACGCCTGAACGTGGTTTGATGATTCACCTGCAACTTCAAGCGTGGCATCAGGCAAGCATCGCTTTCTCCCTTCCATTATCGCCACGGCTAATCCACTTCCAAGTCTGAACCCACTAGCAGGCTGCCAGATTGATCGAGCACACAAACCGCAATAGAAAACGTTGGCGATTTGATCAGCCATCCACCGCCACAAAAACTATTCCAGAAATGCTACCACGTTCTACTCCTAAAGTCCTAATCCGTATACTCCTACATCTGATAATTCTGCCCCCCCCAAGAAATCTGACCCGATTGGTGAGTCCCGGTTAACTTACATTATCTCCCGGTTTCTCCCGGTTTCCCGATCGGGAAACGCTGCAGTAAGATACAGAAAACGGCGCGGTCATCGGGCCCAGGGACGGAGCTAGAGCGAATTCGAAGGGATGCATCGGCCTTGTGAGTGCATAAAATTTTGTTTTAGATGTGCAAAAAAATGAAAATTTGATCAAAATCACTGATTCTTCAATTATTTGTGGGTGCGGATGCACCCTCTAACATGAATATGGCTCCACCCATGATCGAGCCCCCGCCCCTGCGCATGGCGTTTGAGACGGCGGCGGCGGCGGTTTGCTGCTGGAAAGGTCGCCGGACGGGAAGCTTCGTCTAGCTACCTACCGCCTGCCCGGCCCTGCCCTGCCCCCTGGTCACGGTCGCCGCTGACGTTACCATGAGTGCGAGGCCGAGCAGGAGACGTGCACGCCACAACGTGGCATGCCGCGACGTCTCCCTTGCTATCTCGCGAGCAACAAAGGCCCTGCTTGCAAGAAGCTTTCCTCGAGGAGTAGGCCCATCATCTTGCATCAGAACGCACACAACCTCAATGCTAATCAGACGGGCTTTATTAATTTTACGCCGCCATGACAGCGCTCTTAATTCCGTCCCGGAACTTGCTTCTGGACTAAGGTAAGACAGTCTCCATGGGGGACAGCCAGAAATGGGGTCGACGTCCAAGCTCAAACACCAGGGCCCTCTCTCTCACTCACAGGACAGCAAGATCTACTTTTCTCAAAAAAGCGCCTTTCATGAATTGTTAAGGTATACTCCATGGAGAACACGCTGGAGGTTCGGTCGGAGGAAGAAGGCGGCTGTCTCGTCTCGTCTTGCTATCACCGCCGACGCAGCTCCATGTCAGCCGCGCGGCTCTCTGCGGTGTAAAGTGGCCGCCTCTACCTGACACTTCTGGGTATGCAGTACCCGTGGCCATCAGTCCGATTCAGCTTCTGAAAAGACTCGTATCCCTGCACGACCACCAGAAGGTCCAGCCTGTGTGTGTTGGGCTCGGGAACTGCCTGTCATCTTTTAGAATAAGCAAGTGACGTGTTACCTGCTTGTTGCTGAGTATTTAAGTCTCGCTTTGTTGGGACCCGGGTTTGACTGTGGTTTCAGAGACCTATGGCGTAGCAGGAGTATTTAGGCTCTTCGGAAAATGGTTCATGAAGTGAGACGGTATTGTTTTCCAACCAGGGCAGTTCAGTCAAAAATAGAAACTAGATAGGATGACGCAGACGGAAAACTCCAAAGTTGTTTGTTTATAGAAACGTCAGCATTGTTGTTGGTGGCAATTGCTCGAACTTCCAATAAATCCTAATAGAAATAGCCACAGTTTCAACTTAACTAGGGACGAAAATCCTGTTTTAAACATCACTCCGTCACCAACCTTTTAACCCGGGGAGAGTTCATCAAGATGGACACAGAGAAAAGTCCCCACAGCCATTGATGCAAACTTTCCTACAGTACTATCCTTCTCTGAATCACGAGCTCTTTCCTGCTGATTGGCACAAAATTCCTGGACAGGCAACGTCGTGGCCTAATCGGCCTCAGAAACACAAGAGCAGAAAATTGCTCTCCAAGACTCCCAAGCGGTAAAAGGCAGACGACAGATTGAGTTGTCTGAGGCAAGCCGGGCGACGAGACGACCCGTGACAGGGACGCCACTGGTTATTTGCATTGGGTACAGCGGAGATTGCGATACTTCAGGCTGGGAGAAATCGCGGATCGCTTTGATTAGTTACTACAAAAGGTTCCTGCTGGTTACACAGGTACCTTGGGAGGGACGCCAATTAGTTGAGTACTCTATTCACGTGGCAAATCATTCTGATGGCCATTGGTGTCCCTACGCACTAAACTTTCTTCTAGGAGTACTACTTGCTGCTGCTGTTCTTTCTGTTCGATAGCCATTAGACTGTAGCCCATTCTAAAACGAGGAGCGGTTCAGGTTTGGTCAGCCGTAGCTTTTCATCCAGCACTGATCATCTCAAGTCATAGTTCTGTGTGCCCTTTGGCTGCACCAGTGGAGGACATAACTCTAGGTTCTAAGCCTCAGCCTACAGAACCGAAGAAAGTGAACACTCTGTTCAGTGTATCCAGCGAAAGAAATCGCTATAGGAGGAGTAGAAAAACGAGAGCTACATGTAACTGTACAATTCTTGGCCACAAAGTATAAAGCTGCGAAAGAAGGCACGCGTGCGCGCCATCTAACAGCTACAATTAGTTACGCAGTGAACTGAAGTTGCAGTTGGACCATGCTACAACCGCCAGTCCAGTGCCGTAGCACTGATCTCGCGTCCCCGTCCATGCAAACAGCGAAGCTGAGTCGAGATTCGGCGCGAGATGCCGAAGGAATGACTCAAAAGTTAGCTTTCGCAGATCCACCATGTGATGCGGTGGTTAGCATGCATCCATGAAAGAAGCAGTTGCATGCTTCCGTAGACATTCCATGGCAGTTAACCGAAAGCTCCAGACCACAGAGAGGCTCATCAAAAACAACGCCATGGATTCATTCTCTTCTTCACTAAAGCCAAAGCGCCTGAAACGCCATTGCGGATGGATGATTAGCGAGCGTAACGTCTCGGCGCCGCTAGCTCCCAAGGGACGGTCGAAAAAGATCTCTGGGTCTGGGGGATCTTGGGCGAGTTCGACCTGAGACGGACTCGTTCGGTGGCGCCTCGTCGCCAGCGGCCCCGCGCCGTTCGTCCCGAGGAATCCCGACGCCGAGCGCGTCCGCCACCGGGAAAGCGACGGAGCGCGCGCGGCGCCACAGGGCGGAAAGGTCCTGGGCTCCTGGGAGATTGTTCCACGTACTACTACCGAAGCAGTGCGGAATTCGTGTGATCCGGAACGGAACGGAGGATTTTTCTTGGTTGGGGGGGAGAAACCGG
The DNA here is from genome assembly GCA_001602295.1 of Zoysia matrella. NCBI lineage: Eukaryota > Viridiplantae > Streptophyta > Magnoliopsida > Poales > Poaceae > Zoysia > Zoysia matrella. Next base: position 91,579 of record BCLG01000412.1, on the reverse strand, counting down.
GAATAGTCGCGGCAGATTTGTTCCACGTACCGAAACTGTGCGAAATTCGTGTGATCCGGAACGAAACTGAGGATATTAATTGGAGGGTGGAAAAAAAAGCCGGGAATAGTCGTGGCGACCAGCATCCATCGTGCCGCGCTACGGCACCACCCGTGCCCTATCCCTTTCTCGGCCGCTTCCCGTGCTCCCGGCCAGATTTGGGTTCCGTCCGGCGCCGGTGCGCCCGCCCAGAATGCTGTCGCTGTTGGTGGGGAACCAGTGACGGGCGCCTGTGCAGTGCAGTGAGCAAAATCAGACGGCCTGGCTAATCAAATACCGGCGAGAAAGCAGAGAGCGAGACACCCAACGCCAATTTTTGGCAGCAGGCAGCAGGATAACGCTCGCGTCCAAGCTTTTAACTGAACGAACCGGTCGGAGCCTGAAACTCTCAAATGCGCGGAATCTCTTGTTGTTTGGTGCATGGCAGGCCATGTGCCGGCCGCCGCTGCCCCGAAAGCGAACAAACGGCGTGGCAGTTTTCAGGTACAGTCACGGCTTCAGAGTCTGAATGAAATCAGGCATTAGTCCTAATCACAGGCTCGTTTTCAGCTCCACGTGCATGGAGCCAGAAGAACAGACAGCCAGGACGAGCGACCGAACCGCCGCATGTGTCCTGCGCTGGATTGAATAGCACTCACCAAAGACCTGTCGACACAAGAAGGGAGGACGAGGGAGCGGTGGTTGCCTAAACAGCGGCCAAGCATGAGCGCGTAACCAACCCGGGCCCCGGGGACGGAGACGGAGGCGGGGCATGCTTTCGAGACTTCGAGTCATTTACACTCAGATACCCACCGAAACCGGTTCTGCAGTCCAATCACCTCGTCTACCTAAGCACATTCCTTGCCCCCAGCCAAAGTGGGGGGTGCCCCTACCTCCAAATTCGTTTGTCCTCGCCCTCCCAGTGGCCAATTAACAACGGAGCAACGCAGGGCCCATCGGTTTAGGCCACTAATCTTCTACTAATATCAGGTACCCACCACTCTGATCGATTTGCCCTCCCCTCTGCTCTCATCATGCTCGTCAACCTTCACGATTATATAGTTGCATAAGAACAGATCGTTGAGATTAGTGACAGGACACATCTATTTATTTATAACTACATGTATATATGCAAATAATAAGTACTATAATCATGCGTGGAGCCAGGCTGAGGCACGCCGGGATGAATCATTGACATGTGGACAAGCGCCACTCTCAGTATTCAAAAGCCTTCAAACAAAATTTTTACAAAACCGGCCAGCTTGGCCTGGCCTGGCCGGCTTAAAAAGTTGAGTTTACCCTCGCCATTAAAACTATGGATCGCTGTCGTGCCCGCATCACCCATTGGCAGAAAAGAGATTTAAGTGCATCTGTGGACTCTGGTTGGGGTCGCCACCAAGTGACATGCCCATGGCTTAGCGCGCGACGACTGCTTCTGATTCAGATCGAAGGTTTTATGCTGATATTTGATCCGAATAATGGGCATATATGCGGTTCCGTGAGACCATACATGTTTGATTTCCTGATGGAATATCTGATAGGGGTACGAGAAGGACCAAGCCCCGCCAGAATATACATGCTTCTCTACTTTTGAGGAGCGACACGATTTTTTCATTTTCTGGAGAGGAAAATTGAGTTTGCCAATTGGAAAAGAAACAACAGCCACTAGTCTTCTAGGAGCATAAAAATCACAAGTTCACGGCAATTCCAGGCCTCTGGTCTGAACATATCGCAAGACGAACAGAATCAGCAAGAATATTCGTTATATAACAGAATTATATTTGTCGTGTAAATCTATTACTAGTACTTATGTTTTTGTGTCAGTTAATATACAGATCCTAGGTTTCTTTGAAACGCATGAATTTCACATGAATCTCACATAAATTTTACAGAAAAAACACAGAAAATAAAAAAAATTCTTCAATCCAAAAGAAGCTTTATTAGCCAGCGGCAAAAGAAGATTTACTCCATGTAAAGGCGTGTCTCATTATAATTACATGCTCTAATGACTTAGTAATTAGAACAGTAACATAGATTAAAGAAATGGAAAGCCTCGGCGAAGGAGAGCTTTGAGCCATTGACCTCGCTAACGAAAGAGAGTAACAGGCTACTCTACCCACAACCACAGAGGTCTCTTTCTACGGCCAAGCTGCCGCCCGGCCGGCCCCCAACTACTTCCCCCCCCGAGACCAAGCCAGCCAAGGCGGCGGCCGGCTGCCCGTGGAGCTGAGCCTGGTCGCGCTGACCGGGGAGCGAACGAACGCACGAACTCACATGACGCTGCAGGCGTTGGGGTTCTCGTCGTCGAACATGCGGTACGAGTCGTGCAGCGGCGGCGGCGGCGCGTGCGAGCCCGGTGGGCTGTAGTAGTCCTGGTAGTACGAGTCTGGCGCCGAGTGCGGGTACGGCATGTAGAGGTACGACGGCGACCACTGCTGCTGCGTTGGCTGCTGCGGCAGAGGCTCTTCCATGGAGTACGCCCGCCGCGGCGGCGGCGGGTGCTCTTGCGTGGAGTACGCCGTCTGCGGCTGCGGCGCGTAGTACGACACGCTCGTCCTCGGCTGCGCCATGTGGTAGCTCAGCACCGGCTGCGGCGGGTAGTAGTGACGGTCGTACCCCTCGTACATTTGGTTGGTGGGCATGGCCGGCGGCGGCGCGGACAGGGTCCTCTCGGCCATGGCCACGGGCTTCGCCTCGCCGCCGTCCTCGGGTTTCTTGTTCTTGTTGCTCTTCTTTGCCTCGCCCTCGTCATTGCTGGCCTCCTTGGAGGGAGTAGCCACGGGTTCCTTCGCCGGCTTGTGGGCCTTGGCCTTCGGCGCAGCTGCCTCGACGTTCGGTTTCGCTTCAACGCTCTTTGCCTCGACGCTCGGTTTCGCGTCGACACTCTTTGCCTCGACGCTCGGTTTCTCCTCCTTCTTTGACTCTGCTTCAGGCTTCTTCTCCGCCGCCTCCTGCTCCGGCTTCTTCTCCGAGACCTTCTCTACCGGCGGCTCCTTCACGGGCTCCGCCGGCTTCGTGTCCGCTGCCACCGCCGCAGCAGAAGCATCCTTCCCGCCATCGCCGGGGGCCGCTGCAGGAGCCGCCTCCGCCGCTGGCGCTGGCGCGGGCGCGGGCGCGGCCTCGGGCTTCTTGGGCGGCGCGGCGTGCTGCTGCAGCAGCAGGGCCTGCTTGCCGGACTTGTACAGCCTCTTGACGAGCGTGTCGGCGTCCACGGTCCCCGTCACCGTCACCTTGTGCTGCGCGGCGTCCACCGTCACGTTGTGCACGCCTGAAACCGGAACGACCGCCGCAGCGGCGAGTCAGCCAAGACGTCCCAGAAAGGAAGTGGAAAAAAAAAAATGCAAACTCGCGCAAGAAGGTCGAGCTAGGAACGCACCTTCGATGCTCTTGAGCACCTTCCTGACCTTCTTCTTGCAGCCATGGCAGTGGATGGACACCTTCAGCACCACGGTCTGCGCGCGAAATGAAAATCCAATTGGTCAGCGGCTAACTACGAATTCGAACAACTAACGGGAACAGAGCAGCGCATGCTCGATGGTTAAGGTTGTGTGTCACGGTGCTCACCTGCATCGGCATGGCCGCGGGCGCCTCTTCGCCTGACGCCATGGGGGGAGAGCTCTGGAGACTGGTGGCTCTGTTCGGCTGCCTGGGGAGGCAGAGGAACTCACAGCTTGTGGCTTTCTGACGCGGGAGGAAGGAGGCCGCAACCGGGTGGTTGTTCTTATAGTGGTGCGGCGTGGCCCGTGCGCTGAACGCGCGAGGGTTGAGATGATTCCATGGCCGCGGGAGAGTCAGGTGGACGAGAGACTGACACGTGGGCTAACCGGTTCGAATGGATGCGGCTGTTGGCCGACGTGCAGCCGGCTGCGTGCGGCTGCAACAGTCAAACTCTTTGCTAAGTGGAGGTACTCCTCCCCGGCAGGCTTGAAAAATCGCAGTAATATGACCTAGTAAGGGCTTCTTTGAAACAAAGAATTTTCATATAATTTCTATAGAAATTTCATAAAAATCAATTTAATTTCACATTCTTTCATTTCAAATGACGCTTAAGGCCTTATTTTGGAACAAGGAAAAAAAGTCTGCGCCAACATATACCTTGAATTTACATCAAAATTCTTCATAGCTAAGTTTCGAACAACATGGTTCGCAGGGATAAAAAATCGCCGATACAGCATTCTTTGCATTGTGATATTGTACCGTAGTATCATAAATCTTATGACAAAATACATTGGAACTCAAGACAAGCTTCGCTCATAAGTTCGTGGCCTCGTGGGCACAAGGAAACCAACAATCCAGATTCTCATCAAAGCCTCTTGAAACACGAGAATTTTTCTTATTTTTTATATTTTTTTATAAAATTAAACTAATTTTTGTGAATTTTTTGTGAAACTCCTACGTTCCCAAAAAAAGACCTAAGAGTGTACACAACCTAGTTAGCCAGGGCCAAGCTAATTTAACGAGTATAAAGCATCTGATTACGCCGCTAGTGGTGGCGGCCCATCTCGGCAGGACGATGACATCACCGCCTACTCCCCACAAACGCGATCCTGGACAGGTGGAGGCGGCCGGCGACCGCGGATCGGATCATGATGGCGCGCTGGACTGCACTGCACGCCCACGAGGCCGCACTGCACGCTCTCGCACTCGATCAGCGCGATCGGTTGAGAAAAGAAATGCCGCCGAGGCCCCATTATCGCCGCCCTTTTCCTTTCTCGGCCGGCCCCTCTGCGATCTCGATGATAAGGCTCGAAAACTACTCCGCTGCTCGTGTAAGAAGAAACGTAGCAGTGCGACAGGCAGATGCGCAAGTGGCAGCTCCCAGTTTTCCCTTCAGTTCTCACAACCTCGTCGTTCATGCCTCCGGCCGGCTTCGTCTGCAGCCCCTGTGCGTCACCTGATCGGATAAGACGTCCGTCTCCGCGGCTGCTTCCTCTGCCCGCGGCGTTATCGAAGGATGACGTCCACGCACGGCTCTATGATTCATTCAGCAGACGCAGGAGCATTATTAGCCTGACGAATGAATCTCTCGTGTATCAGTCGCAAGTTGCTGCTGGTCTTTCCGTGACCTCGACCGGCATATGGCTGGTTTCTTTCATTGTTCGTTGCGGACTCGCGGGGGAGAGACGGAGCGGCGGGCACGGGTCTCCTTCCTTCGCGTTTATGGGGACGAGGGGTCAGTCACTCAGTCAGGTCACAGGCTGCGCTGCCGCCGGGTTTCCGGTAGGTGTGGCTTTCGCGCACGCATGGCGGCGGCGGCGCGTGCGAAACGGGTAAACGAAAAGCTCGTGCGTGTTCGCCACACCTTCGCTTACGCAGGGACCCGCGCGTTGTGGTCAAGCGGCACAGGCCTCTGCCTGCCGCCTTGTCGTCCGACTCGTCCTTGCTGACTCTCCGATTCGTACTAGTTCCCTTTGACGGTGCTGGTGTGCGCGTGCGTGCACCAAACCAAAGCTTGGACTCCATCAATTGTTTCGCCTTTCACGGCGACCGGGCGACGCATCGGGCGCGGCAGTTCAAGGGCTTTGAAAGCACGGCTGTCGAGGCGCGCAGCGGCTCGCTTCGCGGAAACACGTCAGGCGTGACGGCGCTGCCATCTCGCCCGGTTCAGCGTTCCGGATCGCGTGCACTCCGTCCCCGCCGCCGATTCGGTTGTTGTGCCATGCCATGCGTCTCCGCGCGCGGCCGGTCCGCGCTGCGTGGCGGCACCCTCGCATGTCGGCCGAAAACTTGTGGGGTTCGCTGTGTCACCGCCCCATCATCGCCATACCTTGCACAGCGGCGCGGCATGGACGGGATCGGTTTCCTTGACGTACGTTCTCGCTCCCATCATCGAATTGAAGGTCCACTTTTTCGCCGATGGTGATCGGGTGCCTGCGCAGGCACGAAGCAGCAATTGTAACTCGTCTGTGAACTGGGTACTGCTGCCGCGCTCATCACGGTTTGGGCTTCCGC
>BCLG01000412.1:23127-85599 GCA_001602295.1 Zoysia matrella | reverse complement strand
CATCATCGCCATACCTTGCACAGCGGCGCGGCATGGACGGGATCGGTTTCCTTGACGTACGTTCTCGCTCCCATCATCGAATTGAAGGTCCACTTTTTCGCCGATGGTGATCGGGTGCCTGCGCAGGCACGAAGCAGCAATTGTAACTCGTCTGTGAACTGGGTACTGCTGCCGCGCTCATCACGGTTTGGGCTTCCGCTCGAGAACTGGATGCGATTGATTGGTATGGTGGATTGGTGGGTTGACGACCATTGGGGAAGGTGAATAGTTTGGCTGTTGAACGAGTCGAACTCACTCGCGTTTTCGCCTCGGAAAATTAAAATCTCACGTTTTTTGCTGCTTTGCACAGCGGCCACGGACCACGCGAAAGCCGGGGACTGTCGTTCGCCATGGGCGGGCGGCACTGCTGGCCGAGCCACCTCCTTCCCCCTTCCCATCGCTATCCCTGGACCAGGGCTTTCTCTCTGATGGTGATCCCATGGCTTTCCTGCACGGATCTAAACTCCAGCAGTCAAGTGATCGAAAATTCTTCTTTTAGCAACCCAGCTGGCAGGTTGACTGTGGCGTTCACTTTTTGTCGGTATTTCAACCATCGACACAGTAGAATTTAGTTATTTAAAGAGGTATTCAAGGTGTTTTTTTTCCGAGATGATTTAGCTTATGAAAGATTTAAAATTTAACTTAGTTCGAGCTATCACAGAAGTGTAATACCTTACGTAAAAAAAAATGTATCATATAAGCTCAAAACAAAGTTACAATGACAAAAGAACTTTTGCTCGAACAAAAACCTTAACATGTGTATGTGGTATGTGTGTGATAGTTTGAACTATATCAATTTGAACTTGTTGTCTAAAGCCTTCGATGCCTCCTTTATATAAAGATTGAACCAGAGTCACAAGGTCTAGAAAACTACAAAACCAAACAGCCCTCTAATGGGTAGGACCATGGTCTTCTAAGAGGTTGATTTTTTGACCTCATCTAGCGTCGGATCAGCTTGTCGATGTTCTTCGATCGTCTTTTGTTCAGTACTGAGGGATAAAGGTCGCTTTACTGCCTATTAGACTGCTTTTTCTCTTGATGATTTGCTTTACCTCCCGCGGAGTTACTTTGCCTCCTATTGTACGTCATTAGGAATTTCTGCGTTTGTCAGTAGTTGGTCGTTGAGCCAGTGATCGACCTTAGAGTCGAACATGTAAGGCGGTTTCTAACCATTGTTTGGATGGGTCTCATTGTCAGTCAGCCCCGACCCTAAGATGGTGAGGTCAACTCTTCGGGTGATCCCGACACTTGGAGAGTCGAGCTAATTCTTCAGACCTTGGTGCTCTTTCGTGAGTTGTGAGTTGTAGTTTGGGCTCATGAACTGTGATCTTTGTCGGACGTCCGTTTCAATCCTGAAACCATATGTACCTGGGTATAAGATCCTGACAACTCTTGTGCCTGAGCACCGTGCTTCTTGGCATCCTGCTGTAGACGATCTCAAATCAGAGCACGAAAGATCGCTAGCCCGACGACGAATGGTGCATTTGTCACGCCGTGATGATCGATTAGCCAGCACTGACTGAGGCTGGGAGCTTTGAGGCTCGAGAGCCTCTCTTTCCTTTCGTTTTGTTGTTTTCATTACTAGTTCAACATCCGTGCTTTCGCTACGGAACAAAAAATGCCTTGCCCTCAATGGCCATCTGCCTGTATACTTGAACTGTGACACGGCGGCAGCGGCTATGGCTCTCGGGCCAGGGCGACGCGGGGGCCTGGAGTGAGGCGGGTGGCCCACCTGTCGGCGCAAAAATGCAAGTGCGGGGCGGGCGACAATGGATCGCAGAGCTCAGGGATCAGATGGAGATCGGACGGCCCAAATTGGCTAGAGTCAGAAAGGAGACACTCACCAGATGAGAATTTTAAAAGGAGTAGAGACAATCTCATTCTAATCTAATCAGCAGGCACCTGAGCGAATCGACCGGTGGATAGGCGATAAGGCAATTTCCATGGCTCTGCCTCTAGCTAGGAGCTATGCTACGAACGCCATCAACACACGGCGCAACTGTTTCGCCTTCCACGGCGACGTCACCACGCAAATCATCACCCAATGCAACAGTTTCTGCTCTGCTCTCTCCACCGATGGATGGATGGATGGATGGATGGATGGATGGTGGCGTTTGACGCTGGCGTGCATAGCGCACGCAGAGCCTTTGGCACCTCTCTTTCGTTCCGTTTTGCTGTTTTAATTAGATATCACGTTCCAATCTAAATCAGCAGGCACCTGATTAGATTGAAACGAAGGCAATTTCCATGGTTTAGCTAGGAGCTACTCGACTACGAACGCCCAACACACGACGCAACTGTTTCGCCTTCTCCGGCGACGTCAACACGCAAATCATCACACAATGCAATTGTTTCCCGGAACACTGCTCTAGAGGAAAACGGGAAAAGATGTGGTTTGCTCAGCTCACCGCCGATGGGTGGGGCGTTCGACGCTCGCGTGCACGCAGAGCCTTTGACATCATTCCTACTCTCGCCGAGTCGCATCGCAGCCAGAGACTTTGCACTCGGCCGCAGCCGTAGATCCGTAGAAGATGGTCAAAACCTGATCGATGGCTTCGTTCGCGTAGCGCGATGAGTGCCCGGTCGACGCCATCAGTAGTGCAGGCCGCGGAGACGGGGGGCTAATCAACCCCTCTCGTCACCATCAGTAGCACGGCACCGCTCTGTTCCTAAACCCGCCGGTGTATATTTTTTTTCCGAGCGTTAGGCGAAAAGCACGCGATCTTCGTTTTGCAACTAACGAAAAGCTAGCCCGCGCGCGAGTTGAGCGGGAGGTCCAAAACGATGAAGACGACGCCACCATCGATCTGTCCCTGCTTTGGCGACGCGTGTGGGACTTCTTGCCAGGTCAGGGGCATGACCATAAGAGCGACGGCTTAGGGCTCAAGCTAAAAAGAGACTCAAAAATTTTGTGCACATTGCTCTATATAGATATAATCAGTAACTACAAAAAGTAGATCTTTTTTGAAACGCAGAAATTTTATAAAAATTATTAAAAAATATTTTATATGATTCAATTTAATTTTACAAGAAAAAAAATATAAGATTTAAAATTTTTTTTCTAAAGGGGTTAGAAGTCTGATTTGACGCAGAGATGAGCTGCCAATATTTATTGCGTACATCTCATATTTTTCACTCTTCTTAATTCTCGTGCACACACCTAAATAAGTTATAAAATGGGTGAAAGGGAGTATTATAAGAATGAAATATATCTGTTGCTATATATTTTTAATTGTATACATATATTATATAAGTATACATTTTAAACACGTTCAGAAGCCTTAGAAATGGCTGCAGCTGCGAGTGTTACGACACGGCAGTAGTCTTTTCACTTATGCTACAGTAGTAAAATATTAAATAACTGCTACGGCAGCTGCTGCTGATCCGAACATATTTTAATCAAAAACCCAATAACCAAGTTCACCTTAAAGCGTTGAAAATATTGAGCCGGCACTGCTTCTTGCATGGTGACCTCTCGTCTCTGTTTGCGATGAGCACTACGTTAGGCGCGGTAATAGCGCGCCTACGAGCGCTAGGGTTTGACGAGCAAACGCACCTGTCGTCGGAGTGCGAGATTAGTGGGTGATCGATCAGGACCTGATCAGGATGGAAAACACTGCCCTGTAGCTTCGTCAGGCAACCTCCAGCGGTGATGGCGCGCTGTTCTGTAGCACTAGGCTATCTGATAGCGGGTAGGGCAGTTATCCCGCTGTTGCACGGCAGTTTTTCGGATCCGGATCACCTGAATGGAAGAAGGCAATCCAGTCTACTGTAGCGGCAGAACAGTAATCCTATAGAGCAGCTACAGTGACGTGAATTGATACTGTAGCAGAACCACTGTCCAGCAAATATTTACAGTTCTGATTTTTACTGTAGCAATTGATTCGACCATTGACTTCAGCTCAGTGTGTTTTATTATTTCTTTGACGACAATACAAAAAGTATGCAGCGGATGGATCGTCAGGTGGTGCCGCCTGTCACGACTGTGTCCGCGAGGCGACCGCTAGGTATAGCGCCTCTGATGGTTTGTTTGGTGGGACGTGCGATTAATCAATTAGTCGTAAATGTAAAGCACGTGTTCGGTGCATGCAAAACAATGGTTTGTACTAGTAATTTGTACCACCCTTTGTCTCGTCCACAACATTTCTCGTGCTGGACAAGGCTGATTGGCTGAGCCGTCAACATTAACAAAGTTTGTTTGAACAACTTCTTCATCTGCGCTTAAGTGGTGTCCTTTCTGTGGAACGTGCCACGACGGGAGTCTCGGTGGGAGACAAACTCTTCCTTCTCTGCCACTGGTAGTAGCACGGAGAGCCGCCTGGGGCCTCTAGGCGCGCGCGCGCGCACGCAGACGGTGCCGGCACGGCACGTCTTTCGGACAGTCTGTTTGGAAATTGGGTGCATGTTAGTTTGAAATCCGAACCTTTATGTTTAATTAAGTAAATTAGTTTTTTTAGGATAGGATGAATCGAAATCGAGAACGCAACGCAATTACTGACTCTGACGGGTCCATCTAGCCGCACGCGCCTAATTCTATAGCCACCGGGCGGATGTGGATGGATGGCCGTGAGGCACGAGGGTCCAAAGCAAAACACAATGATTAGTGTTAAATTTAGTACACCCTAGAATATGACCTTGGCATCAGTTTTCTTGCTCAGCGGCCAAAGTTGCTATGGATATGGTAAAATGGCACTCGGGTCTCTGGTGCGTTTGCTTCACCACTGGCTGGAGGTCCAAGCTGCGCGCGGCGCGTGCAGTTATTGGCTGGGGCCGTGTCACGCTCGCACGTCCATACTTTATTAAAAAAAAAGGTAATATTTACAGCTAAAGTTTTAAATGTTATTATTTTTAAATAGATCGACTAGTTTTTTTTTAAAATTTTGAGCAGTCTCGGTGCTGGTTGCTAGAGGTGTAAATAAATATACTTAAAGTTAACCTTAGAACATCTTTAAGTTTTAAAAAGTGAACTAATTTTGTAAAATCTCCACAACTTTTGAAAAATTACTTCAATTTTTAACAAAAAGTCTGAAGACTAATTAGATTTATGCTATTACAATTCTTACGTTTTGAGACATGTCCTTACGAAAAGGAAGAATAACAGGTTCCACATCCGGCTGATTTGGGCCGACCCATCAGAAGCGCCGCTCGGATTTTTTTTTTCCTTTTAGCCTAGCCCATGCACGCCCAGGCCGCAAGTTCGAAGGCTGTACCAACGGTCAAAGCGAGCGAGATGCTCTTGCTTGTTTCAGCAAAATGGGCCTTTCCTTAATAAATGGGCCTGGAAAACGTCCTTTTTTTTAGAATCGGAAAACGTCCATTTAATAAGCTGTGGCCTGGTCCATTTCAACTCCTAGCTCGACGAAACAACCCCCGTCAGTGGCGACTGGCAGCCAAGGATGCCAGTTCCAAGCGCACACGAACCGCAGTCTGCAGGTAATCTTTCCCTCGGTGCCGATGCACTCGGGTGGCTCAAAAAGTTTGAAACGATTCCTACGGATTTATGCTCGAACGATTCGCTTGGGATGTGTTTGGCACGATTTTGGCAATTACTGTCAGAAACGAAAATTTCAAAGCTAGAATATATATAGACCGCTATTACAATCACAATAGATATGGAAACCTTATACGGAGTAAGTTTTTGGTCATTATTTCTATACAGGTTACAAATATAAACCAGAAGATTAACACTGGACCTCAAGAATGTGAATGCACGCTCTTGTATTGCACATGATTACCACCAAATTTTCTTTTTTGACTTTATTCTCATGATATCAGCTACTCCTTCCTTTTCAAAATAAGTGTTTTTTTATATTTTCAACCTTCTATTTATGACTATTCTTTTTATTAAAAAAATTGTGAAAATATTATTTATTTTATTATGAAATGATTCACTTTTAGAGACATTTTTAGCTTGACTTGTTTATTTTTATATTTTCGTAAAATTTTCGAATAAGACGAATGATCAAACGATAAATTTTAAAAAGTTATCACATTATTTTGGGATGGAGTATGAATTTAGCTAATCCACTCATCTTACAATCGTTACATGGGCATTTTTCCCAGGTGTAGTATGGTAAATCATTGGCGAAGCTAGAATAAATACACTAGGGTGTGTGACTTCACAGTATGTATAAAAAAATACTTAATTTAGCTGTTCATGGATGCATAAAATTTGATTTGAGAGTATATATGGTGAAAATTGATCAATATTTAGTAATTTTTGAAATTGCATGGGTGAATTTGCACCCAGCACATATAGTATAGCTTTGCCAGTGTGGTAGATTAGAGCATCAAGATTTATCACGGGCTATTGCAGAGAACTTGGCAATAGAATATAAATAGAAAAGGAAAGGTACTAGCATGTTTTTTCAAGTTGAGGTTCTGCAGGTTTTTGGGATATTGACTTGCCTGTACCTGGCCAAGTAAACCGGGCTAAATGGGCCGGCACGAGATCCAGTATTTTGTTTTGACTCGAGCACGACCCGACACGATACAATGATTGTACATGTATTATATGGTGTTATGAAATGGACTCACTGGTTTTTTATCATATAGTTAATCAAAATTTTTAAAAAATATTATTCTTAGTTAGTTCAAATTTAAACTGATTGGTAATAATAATTTTAAAATAGAAAGATTATATATTTAACCTCACCTTTATATTGTGAAATACTATCTCCGTCTAGTTTGTTTTTTTTTAAAGTCTCCTTAAGATTGGGCACGAGAATTAAAAAAATAAAAAAGTGAGATGTTTTAAAAATGAGAAGAGATAGAATAAAAATGTATTAAAAAAAATCTCAAAAAGTTGAAATAACTTATAATAATTTAAAGAACTGATTTATAATTTGTGATGGAGGGAGGAGAATTAGACTCTTATGAAATGAAATAAAAGGCAATAACAAACTGATTATACTACTCCATGCTTTTTTATGCCTAGAACAAAGCAGATGCAAATGATTGGATGCTTACATGAGTTTTTTGCGGATGATTCCCCTTACGAATGCTAGGGAATGAATCGTTCCCGATGGATTAATGTGCAATCGTAAACGCACTGGAAAGAACGTGTCAACTGCCATGTGGCAAGCTAGGTAGGTGTACCTCGAAAGCTGTCCGGCCCGTCACCGGACAAACAGCGTGGGCGCCGGCCGCCAAGCGGAGGCAGCAGCGCATCTACCTCGTCGTGGTGGCACCGTCGCTCACGCCGCCCCGAACCGAAGCATCCGGAAATCCCAGAGCAGATCAAAGCGCGCACGGCAGAGCAGAGGCAGGGCACCCCTTCCCCTGCCGCGGAAATGGGCTTCCGCTTCGCCCGTCTCGCCGCCTGCTCCTTGGCCCCTCGCCGGAGGCCGTGCCTCGCCGGCCCCCGCGCTCTCGCCCCATTCTCTTCGCCGGTGGAGCCAGCCGGCGCCCACCACTGGCTCGTCCCCGCCCGCGGCCACGTGGACCACTCGCACCACCGCCACCACGGCGAGGACGGGGGCGAGGCGTCCGAGAGGATCTTCCGGCTGGGCCTCGCCGCGGACGTCAGCCTCACCGCCGCGAAGGCCGTCGCTGGCTACCTCTCCGGCAGCACCGCGATCATCGCTGATGCTGCTCACTCCCTCTCGGACATCGTATGTGCCTAAAAGGGGCGTGCAGAATGTTGTTTACTAATTTGGTGGCTTGTTGGTAACCTCGCGCTGTTTCGGGGTGCGCAGGTGCTTAGTGGCGTGGCTCTGCTGTCGTACAAGGCTGCTAAAGCTCCCAGAGACAAGGAGCATCCGTATGGTTAGTCTGAAATCCCTCTTTGCTAGCCATTGCTCTTTTACATTGACATGCTGTTTAATTGGCATATCAGGGTGGCCCATGTTGTGCGTTGTTGAATCATTTGTCTGCATATGGATGTAGCCTCATGAACCACTACTGACTGACAAGACTATTGAACCGCGTTTATCTCCATATGGCCTTAACCTTTTGATTTACCGGAGGTGCTACATTTTATTTGACACGAAAATTCTCATCTCTATATGTTTATGAGTTACTGCAATGGAAATTGCCAAGTTTGTCATATCCATATGCAACCTTTCATGTCAGTTGTGTTAATGGAAATATCCATATTATCATCCTATCTATATCTGTTGTGTTTTTTATTGTCCGTGTCCTGCAGTGGAACTCTAATGTTTTAAATTAGACGTCAAACAAAGACACATCAGAGTAGACTTAAGTCCAAATTATTATTTTTTGAATACTCAGGAGAGCTGCGCATCTTTATATAATTATATTAGAGATGAGTGATACCCCTTGCATCACCACCTCCTCATACAGGGGCAAAATATGAGAAGACGGGATTGAATGAAAAACAAATGATCTAACCTGAAAAATTACTAGAGAGCAACCTGACTTAGGACTAACTTGTCTAGCCCAGTCATGCAACCTAGACCAAGGGCCTGCAGCCCTTGGTTTACATGTTTTCACCTTATTCAAATGTTTTGACTACATTGCTGTTTGACTGCACATCTTCCACCTCTAATTATTTGTAGGTCTAATTTGTTCCAGGTCATGGAAAGTTTGAGAGCTTAGGAGCTCTTGGAATTTCAAGTATGTTGCTGGTTACTTCAGGTGGGATTGCCTGGCATGCTTTTGAAGTTCTTCAGGTCCATTACTTCTCATTAACAAATTTATCAAGAGTTAGCCCGTACTTTGCTCGTGAAAGGACATAAGTTGGATCTCTCTGTACTTAATTTTGACAAAATTGTGAGTGGAGATAAACCTTAGTATTGTTCAAAAGAATTCTATGTTGTTACTTGCATAAATTACAGAAGTAGTGTGATTTAATAATTGTTCGGTCTGGTACAGTTTTTCCTTTAAATGTTTAGACAGTGGTGAATTGTATAGAGGGGGTATATGATTATTTATAGAATTCATGCCTTGTGTTTTTTCAGGGAGTTATGTCTTCTGCTCCTGATATAATTGGCAACACGCTGCATGCCCATCACAATGATGATAGTGGTGGTCATCATCATGGAATAGATTTGGAACATCCAGTCCTTGCGTTAAGCACAACAACTTTTGCAATATGCGTCAAAGAAGGGTAAGTGGGGAGCTTTGCCTACCATTGTAATGCCTTTTCTCTAATTTCATGTTGCAGTTAGAAATGTTGTTGCTAGCCTTTTGTATTCTGAATTACCAAATATATTTGAACGATTGTGGATTAGTATGTGGTTTTGTGGTTTTGTTTTTAAATTGGTTTGCCGACGTCATGTAGTGTATGACTTACAGTTTGTTGCAATAAATGCTGTTTACTTCATTGATAGAAGATGTTTAGCTATGCAGCGTTGCCTTTTAATTGTTAACATAAATTTTGCTTTTTGATAATTTGTATGGCTAATGCATACTATTTTAAAATTTCATATAAGATTCTGAAGTGTGAATTTGTATTTTGCTTCTCTTGAATTGCAGGCTCTATTGGATCACAAAAAAGGCTGGGGAAAAGGAAGGAAGTGGGCTGATGAAAGCCAATGCATGGCACCATCGTGCAGATGCTATTTCTTCTGTCGTTGCCCTAGTAGGGGTAGGTAAGAGCTTTAGCGAGTGACAGTACTTCCATTTCATGAGGAAAGATAAGTGTTATGTTTTTAAATATGGAAGTGGTAGGCTCATTGTTTTCATGTTTCTGGAACCAAAGAATGTCTCTGTTTCAGTTGAAAGTTCGAATCAGTTCTTCCTTATTTTGGCCTTCCAGTTACAATGTTGTGATAATTTGCTCTTTATTACCATATCAAGAAAAGTTTTGATTTTTAAAATTTCACCTGAAGATGTTACGAGCTTAGGGTTCTTTTTCCCCAGAAGTTTGGGAAACATTTATGCTATAGAATTGTCTTTTTTACTGTCTTTTATCTTTTGACTATTGCAGGTGGATCCATTCTTGGATTGCCTCTTCTTGATCCACTAGCTGGACTTATTGTCTCAGGCATGATTCTTAAAGCTGGTTTTCAGACTGGATATGAGAGGTAACTGTTACTATTGTGTTATTGTGGCAAGCTGGTCGTCACTTCAATTCGATCATAGTTTAAGGAACTGTAGTCTCTAATTAAACACTCTTGTTAATGAAACTTTTTCTTTGCTAATTAAAATCCTATCGTGTACATAATAAGGGAACTTTTCAATTATATCACTACAATCCATATTCAAGACATTCTGCTTTCTTATATTCCGTTTTATCTCCATACCTCAAGAGAAAACTATTACCTAGATATAGGCAGACAGCCTTCTATAACATATTTGGTATACAATGTTCCATATGCTAACATGCTCTACATGTGGGGAGGATCTGTCTTATTCAGTTCAACCGTTTTTTTATTTTTGTCATTGACTGAAATCAGCAGCACATTTAAACGTTTTATCCTGTTACTGCTCAGTATAGATGGTGACCCAACTTTTAGAGCATATTGTTGCTTGACAGGGCATAACCTGCTGATTTCTCATGCAGTATTTTGGAACTTGTTGATGCTGCTGTGGATCCTTCCCTTCTACAACCGATCAAGGAAACTATATTGAAGGTTGATGGTGTAAAGGTAGTTATTCATTCAGTTTCTCTGATTGATCATTTCTTTATTTTGTAAAGTTCTATATCTTATAAACCCAAAATCTCCATGATTACCCATGTTCATAATGTGCTACAAGGGATGCCATCGATTGAGGGGAAGAAAAGCTGGAACATCATTATATCTTGATGTGCATATTGAGGTATGCATCATTGTGGTTTAATTTATTGCTTGAGAACTTTTGGCTTCAATAATTTCAGTGACAGAATCAAAAGCAGACAAACTATGGGTATCTTATCTATGTTATTTTTACATCATTTTCATATTGTAGGTATATCCATTCTTGAGTGTCAGCGCAGCACATGATATTGGGGAAACTGTTCGTCATCAAATACAAAAGGCTCATAATCAAGTTGCTGAAGTTTTCATACACATAGGTAATCTGCAACAATTAAAATTACCTACCATCTGGAACTGACCATGTACCAAACTTGTATCGAGGGTTTCTTTTCTTTGCCTGCCCCATCCTTTGCATCTACTATCACTTTTGAATTATTTCTAAGTTATGAGCTTACAGTTGTGTATTTAACTGGACATCTCACTTTAGAAACATACAATTAGTAGCAAGCTAGCGCTGTGACATGTGCCCTGTCTATTTTGTCATCTACTCTATTTCAAATTATTTGTAGTTTTAGCTTTGCCCTTTGTTGAATGTTTCTATCTTTGACTATCAGTTTCTAGAAATTTATATATATTAACACGAGAGTGTTATTTATTTGATTCATCATGAGAAATACTTAAAGTAGTTTATAACTCACCATGAGAAATACTTTCATAAAAAAAATGATTGTCAAGGTTAGAAACTCTTAGGGCAAAGCTAAAACAGCAAATAATTTGGAACAGAGGGAGTAATTATCTACCCTGCTTGTGTAGTGCTAATGTTCTTGGTTTTAAACCAGCAGTTGGAGTGCCTCTGAAGTATATGAATTGCAGATCCCTCATACTCAGTGGGCCCCAAAATGGATCAGGAAAGGGTTCCCAATAGAAGAAACTCGGAGGCTATCCCGCGTCAATTGAATGCAGAAACCATTGTGTCTGATATAATCTCATCTCATTTTTCGAAGGTAAACCATGTTCTTCACTATGGACTTAACATAATCAGCAAATGCTAACTTCAATGATATTTCAAAAACTGACCGTATTGCTAAATGTAACTGAGAACAACTTCACATGAAAATACAGAGATATATGTGCATTGATTACACTTATCCGGGACTGCGAATTCATCAGAAATAGGCACACCGTGTTAGTTTTTTTTCCTTCCAAGAACGGTAATTCACATGTTTCATGTACCTTAATGTCATGCAGAAAATGTCCCTTGAACATCTAATGCTGCACTACTTGCAAGGACGAGTGTTACTTCAGGTCCAAGTTTCAATGCCACCAGAAATTTTGATTCGGTAACTAAAGCTTCCTATCCAAACCCAATAAACAACTTAATGCTTCTAATCTGATCTCTATCACTTTTCATATTTGAAAGGGATGCAATGGAAATTGCAAAGCAAGCAGAAGAGGAGATACTGAGGGCTGATCCCAGCATAAGCCAAGTCAGCGTGCAGCTAAGATTGGGACAGCAAATTAAGCAACTTCAGCTGGCATCGAGCCATAATTTGGCTCATGATTTGCATGCAGGAGCGCAGTAATCTCAACGCACGTCCTTTGACGGCAAGCTTTGCCAGTCGGCAAGGATTATAATTTTGCTAATTCCTCTAACGTACATCTCGCATTTTGCTACTGAGGCAGTAGGCTCGAGCAGACACTAGTACATTGTAATTGTACTGTTGAGAGATGCCCGGTGACTCTGTAATAATGCCCAGAAGCAACCTTGCTTTTAGAGGTGGCTCCTAGATCAGATCTCTACTCGCTATCCTTGCAGTGTATAGAGCATTATTCAAGTACTTCGTTGATTGAGGTGGAAGTACTACTGAAACGCATACCGTCAAATGGAAAATAAATAAACACTATCATCTTTTTTTTTTTTGTGCGCATATGGAACATTTCCATCATTTAGTGAAGGATACAAGAGATGCTCCAGGGATATGCAAGATATGCAATGCAGATAACGTCGAATTGGTAAGAAGTGGGGTCAGTGATAACCCCAAGCACTCTAATCGGGGTACAGGAAAGTATCGGTTGATGCGCGTTGCAGGAAGATGATCCACGACCTTCGCTCACATGATAGCTCTACCGGTAAACAAGGGGTTTTGCTGAAACATGCTTCCGATGCTCGTTTGGTCGGACGTTCGAAACGTAGGGGGGCAAAAATATATGATCTGCATTTTTAGACATCAAATCGACCAGTTCAATGCTTATAACTTCCACATGCGCAGGGTACGAAGAAAAAGCCTAACCATTCTTTTCTATGTAGTCTTTTTTCTAAATTCCGTAAGAGGTTATTTCTAGAACTTGAATCTATAACATCATGATCACAAAGCAATAGCTCTACCTCTGCCTAGCGCTCCCCTTCGGAAAGGAACAAGCCAAGCGAGACTTGTCAGACAATGCATTGGCTGGTTCACACAGCATAAAAACGATGTATGATTCACATGTCATGAAACCTCGCACCGCAGAAGAAAAAGTCAGATGAATGCGTCACATATAGATGCTACCCTTGGAACGTCGATCGACCCGTGCGCGAGAAGACTCCTGTTAAGCGCATAACTGAATTCGCCAATATGGCACTTTGCTTCTATCTCTCATGACGTTCTTGCAAGTCTTGACATCTAGTATAAACTAAACAAAAAACAAAGTCTTGACATTTATAAACTAGACGAAAACAAGGATTGAGTCTCGCACATAAGTTGTTCGTGCAATTGTAAAGACCACGGCCTTCAGGGGCCTCCTGCATGGCAAGGATTAGACGATGTCAGGTCCGTCAGACGCCCAAGACAGCTTCAGATGAAGGCCTGATAAGTCGTTGCTTGACACTCATCATCCACGATTGCCGGCCTGGTGCCGTTGGTAATTACCGCATGACAATCATGCATAAGCATAAAGGCGGTCATTGTTTCGCTTCTGCATCCATGCTCGACTTCTCTGCGTCACCCCTGGCAGCCATTGAACCTGAGCCTTTAGCTGCTCCCATGGGCTTCTCTGCGTCACTAGCAGCCATAGAACCTGAGCCTTTAGCGGTTGGCATGGTCTTCTCTTTTTCGTTACTGGTAGCCATATAGCCTGAGCCTTTAGTGGCTCGCATGGACTTCTCAGCGGCATCACTGGCAACCATGGAACCCGAGTCTTTAGTGGCTTTGCGAGCTCGCCGAGACGGCCGGTTTGTCACTGTGCTCTTTGAATCACTCTTTCGCTTCCCGCTTCCAAGAAACCCAAACGCAACAGCTTCTAAAGCTTTTGCAGTGGGAGGCCTGTTTCTGGTTCCATGCCTCCGAGGATTTGAAGGCTCAGGTTGTGGGCTAGCAGGTTTTCTTTCTGTTTCCTTCAAAGAATCATTAGCCTTGTTGCTGTCTGGAAGGGAAGGAGCTTCACCAGCCTTCATGCCGCCATGATTGTCTGACAACGTGACACATATTCTTCCACTTGCCTTATCAACGTCAGGTGTCTCCTGCTTATTCAAGTTAATCACAGCACTAATCTGAGCTCTTCCTTTGTCATTCTTTGTCTCACCGATGGTGCTCTTTGAGTGGGCTTCAGGCACTACATCTTCCTTACACTCACATGGCTTGTTCATTACTGATTCCACTATACTAATTTTCTCATTTGACACATCCTTGGTAAGTGAGTTCTTTGCACCCATGTTTTGCTTACATGCCTTCTCTTTTGTTGAACATCTCGCCACTGTTTTGGTCTGGAAAGTGTTGCCAGCAGCAGCAGTGGGTTTCGATGACGTCGACAGATGCTTGATTTTCTCTATCTCTAGATCAACACCTTTTGAGAACGAAAAAGCACGCCGGCTGGTCTGTTCATCACTACAGGTAGCTAATTTTCTGCGCTTTGACACTGGAGACAAATACTTGCGCCTTTCAGTTTTTGTTTTGAGACCATCAGTGCTTGTCAAATCAATTTTGGCATCTCTGTCGTTAGCATGACCATTAGCAGTCAACAATTTTTGCAAGGAACCTGCAGGAGCCATTTCAATTTCCTTAACGTCAGCTGTGAATCCTCTAGAATCTCCCTGGACATCTGATAATCCAACAGCGACATCTTGTTCCTCTGAGGAACTGTCACTCGCAATATCAGGTAAATGATTTGAAAGGACAAAATTAATATTTGCATCAGGAGGTAAGTTCCTCAGCTCCCTTATTTTGAAGGGCTCTTCACCTTCAACCAGGCTAGTATCTATTATTGTGAACTTTGGAAGCTCATGACATCCGTCTAAAGGATTATCTTGATTCATGTTCATATCTGTGATAAAGCCATTTTTCTCAGCAGGAAAACCATTTCCAATTCCATCAGCCTCCAATTCAAGAAGAACAGGATCCGCTGCCACCTTTTTAAGGACATCACTGACAGAATCAAAATAATGTGTGCCTTTAGTGAGTTTACTTCTGGAGAACTTCTTTATTCCAGGCACAAGAAATACAAGGAAATTCTTAGTTGAGCTGACATCCTTTGGCTGCTCTGAGTGCCACCCTTTTGCAAGCAAACGTGGCCAGACAGCTTCCCAAAAAATATCATTTGATCTTGTCTTACTTCTTCTGAAATCACCAGTTAAGAACTTGATTATATCTTCTGAAGCAAGAGATGAACAATCTTTGCCTGTAGGCAAGTCAGGGTTAATTGGTTTAGATTGCTCCGTAACAAATCCAGTCAAATCATGCTTCCCTTTACCAATCCCAACAGCCTCCACAAAAGCTTCTGATCCAACAATGGATTTCAGAGAGAAGACAAATTCCTCAAATGATGTTTGACTGTCACTGAAAGATTTGAAAACCTGCATCATGTGAAATCAATACAAGTCATATGACAGTGCATAACAGAATATCAACTTTTCTTCTATCAAATTACTAGTTTAAAAACTGTGCTTGGACATTCATAAACTTGACTATTGTATACTTATCCTCAGTTGGTCTAAGCGATGCCAAATAAAAAAAAAACTTCCACATTAGTGAGATCAAAACAAAGAATAGTGACTGCTAAATGCACGCTTCCAGTCTGGAGTTCATATGCAAAAATATAGAAGGCACCGAGACTCTAATGGAGATCTGAGGGCATTAAAATTTGCTATTGTGGACCAGTCAGAGAAATAATATGAGACAATTATCCGTATGTTAGTCACTTGATGAGACCAAGGCACCAGCAAAACAGATTAACCCACTGGAAACTAGGGCATATATTTTCTTTCAAAAGTCAATAGAAACATTAAGGATGCCATTGATCAAGAAAAACTAAACAATAAATCAATATTGAAATAGAGAGTCTGACCAAGTAGAGTCTGATGATAATTTCAATGTTGAAATGTCACAGCATAATATCATATCGGCCATTTCAATTGCCAGCTTATTAGTGAATTACAATGAGAACGCAAGAAATTCGAAAAGCTATTCGACTCATACTATTGCAACATACCTTGATTAATGAATCGTGGGCTTCATTGGGGATCTTTGACTTCAGACGTGATATAAGCTCTGACAGTCGCGATCCTTGAAAAATGCGTTCCCCAAGAATGCATCTCTTCGTTTTTGCCTTTCTACAGTCTGCCCATCTTTTATATGCATCCCTTTTGTAAAACTTTCCATAGTAGTATGAAAGCACATCTCCAGCAGTCTTAGTACCCAAGAACTTGCCCACCAGGTTCAGATTCTTGCCAAAAATATATAGACCAAGGAGAAATAGCTCTGCCTCAAGGTCACTCCAGAGCGCCATGGCTGAATCTGGCAGCAGATTTAATGGTTTGGTTACTATTTGCTGCATCATAGGATTGTTTGTGAAATTGAGCCCTTCGTCAGAGGGGCAAGGAGTCAATTTTTCATTATTTACTTGGTTACTTTCCAATTCAATCTTGACTATTGGCGCCACTGTCTGTGGATCCTGACAACTTTGATCACATTTGATTATGTCATTGCTGGCAGGACAACTTGAGTTCACATGATTCTGATCATCTCTGTTGCTGACTCTCACTTCGGTTTCCAACATTTTATGCATCTGTGATTCCTCTTCCTTCTTGTCAACCTCACTCATAGATGCCCATGTAACTGGTAAAGCTAATCCAACCACAATGGGGTAATCATAACCATGGTGTAAACTGCTCATGAGCTCATGACGCTCATCATCTGTGGCCAGGTTGGGGATTTCTACCTGGTGCTCACTTCCAACTGGACATATGGGGAAGTCATCATATGGCACATCTGAAGCTAGAGAAGCTTCTGATGAAGGTTGGTCTCCATAGTCTTCATGATCGACTGGCTCCATCTGTCACAATCAGAACAAACACAAGCAAATTGTAAAAATTCATTATAATATAGAAGCACGTTTATCATCATTTTGGAAGAATGCATCAGAAGGGTGCACGGAAAAATATTCTTCCATTCTCCAGAATTCTTATGAGCTTGCAGCATATGTAATCCCCTATGATGCACAATCGCTGTAGCACCAGAAATATGCCATATGAAACAGAATAGTAACCAATACTTGTTGTTAACTAAATTGCAGGGAAGAGTCGAAAATAAATAAATAAATAAATAAATAATAAAAATAAAAATTGCAGCAAACAGATATGCTCAGATAATTATACCAACATTACCAGATGGGATAGCTGATGCAACTATGCTTCACTCTATCCTACACAATCCTATTCAAGCCCCAGTATCAATTGTATCATCTAAAATGTAAGGAAGGGAAAAGGGAGACTTTCCTGGTTACACAAAATTAGTTGCAAACTTGTTAATGGCACAAAAGCACAATGTATTAAGGTTTCCTGCCATGCAAGCAATGCCAATAGCATAAAAATTAGCAAAGCAATAAGTGCCATCGAAGTGATTCACCCCAGGTCCCAAGCAAAAACTTGCATCACACAAAGCAGGGGCAAGACTTGCACTTTCAGGCGACAAATGAAACCAGTATCTACAATGTATAAGCTTCATCGTAGAGGGACTGTCCAATGATATAACTCACGACTGTGAATGCCTCATGAAAGAAACAAAACACACACACACACACACACACACACACACACACACACACATCTTGATGGACCGAACAGTTCAGAGTCAATGCACAATTACTTATCAGCATCAAGCTCTGCACCATCACGACCAAAACCAATCACCCGACACACTGCCAAAGTTTTGATTCTTTTGCCTTGCAGCAGCTCGTCCCCAGGCCTACATGACACCGACCAGCACCACGAGACCAAGCAAATCGAGTACCCCTATTGGCTTCGAGACAGCAATTGCATCCTGCGAATCCCTCAGGTCAGGCACCACCCTCGCCCTACCAAATCCAACCGGAGACTACACGGTCGGCTAGCCTCCGTTGAAACAAAGCAACATAGGAGCGAGCCCCGCACGGAACAGCCAAGCAAAGGCGCCGGACCACGAAACATGGCCGCGCCGACCAAATCCACGCCCGGCAGCCAGGAATACGCGCACGACGACAAGCACGTATACGAGCCTCGTGAGGACTCGCCCGGACCACGTGATCACGGACGAAATCTACATGGCCGAGCCCAGGAACACCCCGCCGCAACCACCCCGTCGCAAACCACGGGGCCGCACAACGCGCCACCAAACGAAGCAACGCGCAACCCGAGCGAGAGCATGAACGAATGCAAGATTAGAGAGAGCAGGGAAGGGAGGGGCAACCTTAGCCTCCGTGCACGAGGGCTACGTGACGACTCCCCTGGCTCCGTCCACGCGGAACCCGCCGTCCTCCCGGACGAGAAACTGCCGTCTCCTCCCGGAAGCGAGAGAATCTGAACTGGGCCTGAGGAGCGGCAAGATTAACCGACAGTTGGCTGGCCGAAGGAGCACGGAGAGTCACGCCGGCGGAGAGGGCGAGGAGGGAGCACGGCGAGGAAAATCGTGGTCCTCGCGGGTCGCGGCGGTGGTGGGTTGGGAGTGTAGAGGAGGCGGAGACGGGGGCGAGAGGCTTTAAAGACAAGAGAATAGAACGGTGACAGGAAGAGCCGAGGCACGAAGAAATTGGTGTGGTAGTCAGGGAAGACCGCAGATGCACGGGCCGGCCGGGCCTGGCCGGTTTTGTTGGGCTCTGTATTTTTTTCTCGTAGTTTTCGGGCCTGTTTAGGGAGGTTCTGCTTTTGTTTTTTTTTTTTTTGAGAAACAAGGTTGTGAAGAAGTAAATCAAGCTGGTGGGGGAAGCTGCCATTTGGAGAATCAACACGGAGGTGTTTGGCCTACCTCCGCTTTTGGAGCTCCAATGCCGATCCGACCTATACTGCAGAGGTGGCACAAGGGGTGGCGGAGGAGCCTGCACAGGGGCCGGTGGAGGCTGCTGTGCAAGGGGCAGGAGCAGGGGCCTTCCAGGCGTCCGTGTGGGGCCTGGCAGAAGCGGACGTGCGGGAGCCGGAGCCGGCGCCGGCCGGCTGCATTAAGGGTGTTGGAGGCGGCTGCGCGATGTTAGAGGCAGTTGCGCGAGGGGTAACAGGGAGGAGGGAACATCGACTTGCCACACTGGAGGTGGCAGTGCGAGGTGCAATGAAGAGAGTGGGCACGCTGGAGGCGGCTATGTGAGGGGCAGCGGAGAGAGTGGGTGGCGGCCGGTCATGTTGGAGGTGGCTATGTGAGGGGTGACGGAGGAAGCAGGTGTCGGCTGGCCATTCAGAAGGCAATGGCGGCGCAGCAAAAGCGAAGGATCACTCCGCGAGCAACTTCTCCACTTCTACTGTAAACCATGCGGTCACGACCTTTGTCAGTTCGAAGAAGCGACCTCATTTGGGAGAGCTTCCACTGCTTTTGCCGTTTTGAAAACGCACGCGCTGGCAGAAGCTCCCCCAAACAGGAGCTTTGTGGAGCAGCTACTTTTTTACATTTGGAAAAGCGACATTTTGAGGAGTTAAAACCAGAGATTTTGAAGCAATAGAGTTTTGGAGAAGCAAGGAGAAATGCTTAGCATACCGCTTTTTGCCGAGGTAGTCAATTGTGCCCGTCTCGCTTCCTGATGTCATCCTTTCCATCTTCTCCAAGTCCAAGCTTCTAGGCTCGTCCCCCCATGTCGTGGCCCTTATGTGCCAACGACCCTAGACCTGTTCTTTCTGCCAAAATAGAGACGTCGGCAACGATTAGCGGCCGTGCACCAGGTAGAACAATCTTGTACCACAGTCTTCACAAGGATGGTCCATCCTACGAGTTCTCCTATGATGACAGAGAGGATGGCGGAAACGACAACACGCTGGATTTGGAGAACAGCTAGAGAACAGGAGGGGGAAGTAATATGAGCATGAAGGTAGTGGCGAGGCAGCATCGAGAGGATCGAGACTGAGGGGGAGGAGGCGGTGGGTGAGAAGCAAATAAGCGAGAAAAAGTGAAAGTTCTCTAGAGGGGGTGAATAGGCAACGACTTGAAAATCGAGACTTAAAAACAATTTGATCAGCAATACAGAGAGCGGACTAGTCGGGTCAGTCGGTAGCGGACAAGTCCGATCCTTACGGATAAGTCCGCTAATCGCAGCAGAAATAGATCAAACACGAAACAAAAAGGAGACAAGGGACATAGAGATTTTTGATCGAAGTTCAGCTCCACACAGAAGCCTACGTCTTCGTTGAGGAGTCTACAAAGGACTGGATTGCACTCAACCCTAAACTTCTCCAAGTGACCATAAAGATCAACTTAGTTTTCACTAGATCAATGAGGTGTGATATGAACCTCCTGGATCTCACCACAACGATCTTGATGGATTCCGAGCGACACCTAACCATCTAGTAGATGAATCTCCAAAAGTAATGTCCTGCAAGACCTGCAATGAAAAGATCAAGTGCTCAAATCGAATCAAGAGTGAAAAGACTCACGATCTCCTCTTCCTTCAATCAAAACCCTAAGAGATTCAATGAAGAACGAGAGGAAGAGGAGAGTTGGATCTCAGAGAGTCTCAGGGCGTGATTTGAAAAGATGTGCAAGCTTTAGGTAACACTAAGACGTGATGGCAAGGAGGATTATATAGATCAATCAAAGATGACCTTACAAAAATGTCAGGAGCGGACTAGACATTGGGCTCAACAGTAATATGGTCATCTCTCTGGAGCCCGCAGAGGGCACGGACAAGTCCGCTAGTGGACTAGTTCGGCCAAGCGGACAAGTCCGGTCAGGCCTTGGTGTAACCGCTCTGGAGTTCGCTCGCTCAGCGGACAAGTCAGGTGGTCCGGACAAGTGCGAAGATTAATGGGGTGCTTTTCACTGGAGTCCGCAGGCCTTGACGAACAAGTCCGGACTCGGACTAGTCCAGAGGGGCGGGCTAGTCCGGCTCTATCAAAGAGAACAACGCTCTAGAGTCCGCAGCTTGGCCCAGACATGTTCGATGCCGGACAAGTCCGGACACTTGGATAAATCCGGAGTGTGCTACGTGCTCCCTCTCTGGAGTTCGGCCACTGGGCGGACAAGTCCGTTCTCGCACAAGTTCGGAGCCAGTCAACAAGAAGCTTAAGAAATTAATAGAGATAGATTGGAGAATGATAGAGCACTTAACCAATTTCAAAGCAGAAAATGCAGAACCCCCTTTGATAGTACGGTGGTCTTATGACTCAATAAAATATAAACACTATAAACATCGAAACCAAGGAGCCAACACTTCTCTTTTCCCTTTTAGGGGTCAATAAAGTTCTATGAACATAGTTCCTGCACACATACTCACAAAAGTGTCATCAAATGCTTCTATTGTTTGTCACAATTCATCCCAAAATTCACAAGGGATTCTACATGCACTTTCAATCTCCTCTTTTTTTGTGAATTGATGACAACCAATGAGAAGCTACAAAGATAATCAAGTATTACAAGTTAAAAAACATATAAACTCCCCTTAAATCTATGCACAACAACACATAATAAGATAATGATATAATCCTATACGAATTTCAACTTGTAACCAAAAGCAATATGCAATGAGATAGATAAAGCACATGAGCATCACATCATCACATAAGCAAATGTCATGGAGTACGAAATATTACAAATCAAGTTTTAAAAACCACACAAGTCCAAATAGTTCACATCAAAGATAGATAAAGGATGGATAGATAGATAGTAGCTTTTCTATTTCTCCCCCTTTAGCATCAAGACACCAAAAAAGGAAAGAAAAAAGAGTGAGAATGGCAGCTACTCCTCAGCATCATCATCACTTGCTGTCTCCTCAGAGTCTTCATCTGGTTGCTGTTTAAAATATGTAAGCTTTCCATGAGTAAGATCTGTAAACGGGTCATAAGTTGGAGGAGCTTTTTCTTCAATGCCCGAGCTATCGGGTGAATGAGGTATCACCTGCTGGCGTTGCCATTCCTTAGTAGCTCTAGTGTTCTTCCGGACTACCCTTTCCTTGTGAGCACGAGCATCAATGTTCTGACAGATCTTGAAGAAACCCTTTAGAATCTTGAACAAACCCCTTTTACCACGAGAGGATGATGGAGGTGAACTGGCAGGAGCCCTCCTAGTGGCTGGACGAGTAGAAGGTGAAGCTCGTGTAACAGCAACCGGTACTTAAGATTGAATTTTCTTGTTTGACTCCTCCTTCTCAAACACTTTGTCGGTAACCTTCTCAATCATACACATAATACAGGGAGCATAAGCGAACGCCTTATTTGTCTTTTGTGCAATGTCAAGAATCTTCGAGAACATGAAGTCAAAAGTGTTGTACTTCTCTTGTCTCGACAACCACTTGAGGAGGTTCCTTCTATGACCATGAAGATTAGATGCATTGCCTTCTCTAGGAGCCAAAGTTTTTCTAAGAATGTGATGCATTACTTTATAGAAGGGAAGTAACCCAGTAGTGTTTGGCAGAGATAAGTGAGAGGAGGTGTCATATATAAAGTCAATTTCATTGACATCAAGTACTGTCTTATTGTGAATCCTAGCTGAGCAAGAGACCACTGCGGAACTTGATGATGTTGGCAAACTGTCTCACTGTCACTGAGTACTGCTCTGACCCTGTCATCAAAGAAATTGTAGCCTGTACTTCCTGATGATAATAGAAAGTGGCATAGAATTGAGCTATCACTGCTTTGTTTAATGAGTACTGGAAACCCAAGATGTTCTTGATCACATGAAAAGTGCAAGCCTCAGTCACTTCATTGAAAACATGATTGTTCTTCCTGAGCATATACTCCCAGTCAACCCACTGCATGTCAATAACTGGATTCTTTAACTTCAAGTAGACGGAGTAGTAGTAATCTGCATGAAAATAACTCCAAAATCTAATATCAAGGCATTACTTGCCCTTAGAATAGCAGTTTTCTCCTCTCCTAATCAAACTGCTGATGCATTTCTCATATAGTCAACACCTTCACTGCCTCTCATGATCCAAAGGTTTGGCTAGCACTATGTTGATAGTCTAAGGCTCTTCTTAAGTGTCATCACGATCTACAACCGGAAGATGAACTTTTCTCTTTTTAGTACCAACTTTCCTGACCACACGGCGAGAGCTGCCTTCAATTGACATGCTGATAACTGGCATAGAGTACAGGATTAGAATGGAATATGAGGATGATTGATCAAAATTGATTGAACTTGTTCAACGTGGTCTGTCTTACATCGACTTGTTCGGGGTAGCGGACAAGTCCGGAGCTCGACAGTGCACACGAAGAACAATTCATCACAACTTTTATATCTGACCATCACTTCTAGCCATATTGCATATAAAGCACTTATAGCATCCTAAGAGTGATTTCATGGAAGGGATTTAAAAGTTATGAATGGGAACAACCATATTTCAAACTTAAACCCCACAGAAGAGATTACATTCAAATGAGGATCAAAATGGAGCGTACTTTCGAGGTTCCGGACTAGTCTGAGGGTGGAGAAGCTTTTTCATGGAATGAATTCACTTTTCACCGGTTGAAACGCCGGATCTCATGGAAGGGATTTGAAAGTTATAAATGGGAACAACCACATTTCAAACTCAAACCCTACAGAAGAGATTACCTTCAAATGAGGATGAAAATGGAGCGTACTTTCGAGGTTCCGGACTAGTCCGAGGGTGAAGAAGCTTTTCCACGGAATGAATTCACTTTCCACCGGTCGAAACGTCGGATCGTCACGGGAGTCATGAGCTAGGGTTTGGCACAGGAGAGAGAAAGTGGAATAGTGTTTGGAGAAGAAGAAGACTCAAGGTTTAAATAGAACCCGTGGTCCGGACTTGTTCACTGGCAGACTAGTCCGGGACTGCGGATTTGTTCGATACTCGCAGTCTTGAATCAAAGAGCAGATTTTTGATGTTGAAGAAAAGTGAAACATTGAACAATTTTTTAGAAACAAACATCATTATGAAAAGTGTGATCAGAAACAATAAATCAATCAACCATGATTACACTTCCCATAATGAAATTTTCTAAAACTTTTGAAATTTTCAAAAACAAAACATGCAAGATATTTTGCAAATCTTTTATTTTTCAAAACCTAACCTATGTCACATCAGATGTGCAACACCTCAAGCCATGTTCTGGAAATCAAGGATATTCAGCTCATTACTAAGTTCACAAAAGCGTCTCTCATCTAAAGGTTTGGTGAAGATGTCGGCTAGTTGCTTTTGTGTAGATACATAGAAAATTTCTATGTCCCCTTTGATGGAGTAGTCTCTTAATAAGTGGTGCCGAATGTCTATGTGTTTGGTGCGGGAGTGCTCACATGGATTGTAAGCAAGTTTTATGGCGCTCTCATTGTCAAATAGGAGTGAAATGCGGTTCAAAGTGTAACCATAATCCTTTAGAGTTTACCGCATCCATATATAGAAGTTGAGCACAACAACTATCGGCTGCGACATACTCTGCTTCGGCTATGTAAAGGGCAACATAATTTTGTTTTTTAGATAACCAAGACACTAGAGATCTTCCCAAGAACTGGTAAGTTCTCGATGTGATTTGACGGTCCACTTTGCATCCGACATAATCCGCATCGAAATACCCAATGAGATTGAATTTTGAGCCTTTGGGGTACCATAGTGCTAGGTTTGGTGTATGAAATAAATATCTCAAAATTCTCTTCAAGGCTACTAAGTGACATTCTTTCGAATTGGCTTGAAATCTTGCACACATACATACACTAAGCATAATATCTGGCCTAAATGCACATAAGTAAAGGAGGGATCCAATCATGGAGCGATATACCTTAACGGATTTGTCCTTCTTTTTAAGATCAAAATGTCCACTGGTAGGCATAAGAGTCTTTATTGGCTTTGCATTTGCCATGTAAAACTTATTCATCATATCTTGAGTATACTTTGCTTGGCAAATGAAGGTCCCTTATCTTAATTGTTTCACATAAAATCCTAAGAGTAATGTTATTTCTTCCATCATAGACATCTCAAACCCTTTGGTTATAAGTTTCCTAAACTCATCACAAAGAGATTCATTAGGAGAACCAAACATAATGTCGTTGACATATATTTGGCAAACAAGATATCATTAGAAACTTTCTTTGTGAAAATAGTATAATCAGCATTCTCTATTATGAATCCTTTCTTGATGAATAAGTCTCTCAAGCACTAATTCCAAGCCTTTGGTGCTTGCTTCAACCCGTAGAGAGCTTTGTGAAGCTTGTACACGTGATTCGGGTACTTTTGATCTTTAAAACCTGGTGGTTGTTCGACGTACACTTCTTTCTTTATTAGACCGTTATGGAAGGCGCTTTTCACATCCATTTGGAACAGCTTGAAACTATGGTGAGTAGCAAAGGAAAGTAATATTCGAATTGACTCAAGTCTAACTTCAGGGGCATAAGTTTCATCGAAATCAAAACCTTCAACTTGAGAGTAGCCTTTGGCCACCAATCTTGTCTTGTTTCTTACCACAACATCGTCTTCATTTTGCTTGTTGCGAAAGACCTACTTGGTTTCAAAAATGTTTTGCTTGGGTCATTCACAAGAGTCCAAACTTTATTTCTTGTGAAGTTGTTGAGTTCTTCTTGCATAGCCATTATCCAGTCTGCATCATTTAGCGCTTCTTTCACCCTAAGAGACTCAAGACAAGAAACAAACGAGTAATACTCACAAAATTTAGCTACACGAGATCTAGTGATTACTCCCTTGTCAATGTCACCAAGTATTTGCTCGACGGGGTGATCTCGTTGCACAGTTTGGTGTACTTGTGGATGTTGCACTTGTTGACTTGTCCTTTCACTGTCTTCTTCAATGTGTTGATCATGAATTAGAAGCTTGTCACTTTGATCATCTTCATCATTGACTACTTGTGCTTCTTCCTCACTTGATTCATCATTTCTCATCACATCATGTTTCTCTTGACTTGTGGATGTAGATGACTCTTGACTTTCTTGTGGCTTGATCTCACCGAGTGTCATCCTCTTGATTGCCACGGCCAGAGCTTCTTCATCATCTGTAACTTCATTAACAACTTGCCCCTCTTGGGAGCCATTAGATTCATAAAACGTCACGTCACGTGCTATTTCAACGTAACCATTGGTTTTGTTGAAAACACGGTAGGCGTGAGCGTTTGATCCATAACCAAGCAAGAACCCGTCATCAATTTTAGATGAGAACTTAAAAAGATTTAGGTTTCTTGTTTAGCATATAACATTTGCTTCCAAATACTCGAAAGTATAAGGTGTTAGGCTTGTAACCGGTGAGAAGCTCATAAGGAGTTTTCTTCAAGAGTCGATGTAGATACAAGCGGTTGCTTGCATGACATGCGGTGTTGACAACTTCAGCCCAAAAACGATCAGACGTCTTGTACTCATCTAGCATTATCTTTGCTATCTCAATGAGTGTTCGGTTCTTCTTTTTAGCAACCCTATTTTGTTGAGGGAAGTAGGGTGCTGAAAATTCATGCTTGATGCCTTCTTCATCAAGATATTTTTCACTTGTGTATTCTTGTATTCGATGCCGTTGTCGCTTCTTATCTTCTTGATCTTCACTTCATACTCATTTTGAGCTCTTCTCAAGAATGTTTTGAGCACATTTTTTGTTTCACCTTTGTCATGCAAAAAGAATACCCAAGTGAAGCGGGAAAAATATCATCAATAACGAGACTATATTTGTTACCGCCAATGCTAATGTACGTCACGGGGCCAATAAGTCCATGTGTAGCATTTTCAACGGTCTTGTAGTTGTCATTATGTTCTTAGATGGATGGCTTGCTCCTACTTCCTTTCCGGCTCGGCATGCACTGCAAATTCTATCTTTCTCAAAGCAAATATCCGTTAGTCCTATGATGTGACCTCTTTTTAGAGTTTATGAAGGTTCCTCATGCCAACATGTGCTAAGCGGCGATGCCACAACCAATTCATTGTTGACTTGGCAACAAGACACGTATCCGGGACTACTTTATTAGTAGAGAAATCTGCTGGATAAAGTTTTCTTTTCAAGTAGCCTTTGAATGCCACGGTACAACTTTCTCTTTTGTATACGGTCACATCATAATTGGTGAACAAACAATTGTAACTCATCTCACACAATTGTGACATGGATAACAAGTTGTAGCTCAAAGATTCAACCAAAAGAACATTCGTAATGGATAGGTTATTGAAAATACAATTTTTCTAAGACCAATTATGTTGCCCTTTTTTCATCTCCGAAGGTAACACTGTCATCTTGAGCCTTGTCCTCTTCAATAGACGAGAACATCTTCTCCTTCCCGGTCATATGATTGATGCAGCCACTGTCAATCATCCAACTTCTTTCACCAGAGGAGTATTACTACAAAATAGATTAAGCTTTGTTTTTAGGTACCCAAATTTGTTTGAGTCCTTTCACGTTAGTAACAAGAGATTTTGGCATCCACACACAAGATTTGGTGTTCTTGTGGCGTGGCTCAACATATGTAGCAATAACTCTACCAAAATCATTTTTGGTTAGCACATAAGAAGTATCAAAGTCATAAAAAAGTTTAGCATTATGAAAAGCATTAGAGTTCTTTTGAGTAGGTTTCGGATATGCTTTATTGTTGTCTTTGTAGCTTTCTCCCTTGGTGAACGTCACGAACTTCTTATCGTTCTTGTTTTCTCTTGCATTGTGACTCTTATCCTTCTCATTGCCAATGCCATCCTTGACATGTGGGCGTCTAGTGTTCATGTACACTTCTCTTACGTACTTGGCTTTTTCTTGCTCGATAGAGATCTTGCTTTGTTGAGCTTGTGCATTGAGAGTCTTTACTTGTTCTTGAAGTTGCATGATAATGTTCTTATTCTCAATGAACTTCTCAATCTCCATATCGTTGCACCTATCATAAATAACAGGCAAAGCGAGGCAAGACGCTTCTTTCAAGGAAGATGCTTCTTCTTTAAGTTCGATAAGTTGCACTTTAAAAGAAGAGTAGAGTTTTTCAATGTGTTAAACTCCTCTTGAAGTGCATTATTAGCGAATCTTAAGGTTTCGTTTGCATTATTAACTTCAGCCAAGGTTTTAGTTAATTCATCTACTTTCTTCCTCATAAGAGCTAGGATGTTCTTGAGATCAAGGTTTCTCTTCTTCTCAAGAATGAGCAAGTCTTATTGCTTCTAAATAATTTCCTCTTGCCTCTCAATTTTATCTCTTTGTTTCTCAAGTATGATCATTAGTTTAAGCAAGTTAGGCATATTATCATCATCTTCACTATCGTTAGTGTCAAGTTTAGATTTTAATTCCTTTGACCTTTTTGCCATGAGACAAGTGGGTGCAGCTTCATCTTCATCACTCAAGCTTCCGAAGATAGAGGTGTTGGTTGGAGTGATGCTTATCGTCAATGTAGCAATTCCTCCTTCATCGAAGTCGGAGTCGAAGTTCTATTCTTGTCCTATGTGGGCTTATTTATTGTACTTCTTGCCCTCGTTTTTCTTGTACTCCTTGTCACTCTTCTTCTCCTTCTCGTCTTTGTTCTTGGTGTTGGGACACTCTGCAATAAATAACCTTCCTTTTCACATTAATAGCAAGTTCTCTTAGATTTTTTAGTTTTACCTTTGCTAAAGCTTTTCTTGTGGAAGCTGTCTTTTTTAACGAACTTCTTGAACTTCCTCATGAGCAGCGTGAACTCTTCATCGTCGCTTTCTTCTTCGCTTGAGCTTTTAATGTACACCTTCTTCCCTTTGACTTTGAAGGCTATGCCCTTTTCTTCGAAAGTGGTGTTGCCGATTAGGAAGTTGACCTTTCTTGGCTTTTTATCTTGATCTTATTGTGCAAAAAGTCGTCCGAGTACTTCATCCGTGGTGAAGTTTTTAAAGTTTTCCTTCTCCCTAATAAGAGTACATAAATTTGAGTTCAAAGGTTGAAGGAAGTAACCTTTTGTTGACTTTAATGTCTTCAAGCTTCACTCCTAATGCTCTTCTCTTGTTGACGATCTCCATGAGACGGTCGTGAACATGTTTAGGTGCTTCATTCTTCTTTCGAATGAACAAGTTGTACTGTCCTCTTAGGAGATCTTCTCTTGCTTCTTTGACGGTGTCCGTCACTTCATAGATGATCTCAAGCTTCTTCCAAATCTTGTAGGCATTTCTTATCCCCATCACCTTGGTGTACTCATTTGGGCTTAGCGCTGAAATGATCAAGAAGGCAGCTTGAGCGTTACGGTGCATGTTGACTTCATCTTTTTGAGTAGTATTTTCTTCATCCTCAAAAGTGAAGCCCTTCTCCATAATCTTTAAGATTTGTGGCCCTATTGACTCGAGGTAGGTGATCATTCGAAATTTCCAGTGCTCGTATAAGGTTCCATCAAAGATAGGAATCTTTCACGAGGCTTGTCCAATCTTCAGCTCGTTGTAGTCGAATTGGATATTGGTGTAGTTGTTCTTGCTTGCGGACGGATCACCGACCTTCTCGGTAGACATCTTTTAAGTCTTCTAGCTATTAAGCTATTGAAAAGAGAGTACTTGCTCTGATACCAATTGATTTGCCTAGAGGGGGTGAATAGGCAACGACCTGAAAATTGAGACTTAAAAATAATTTGATCTGTAAAACAGAGGGCGGACTAGTCCGGTCAGTTGGGCTTGTCCGGTAGCGGACAAGTCCGATCCTTACAGATAATTCCGCTAATTGTAGTAGGAATAGATCAAACACAAAATCAAAAAGAGACAAGAGACACAGAGATTTTTGACCGAAGTTCAGCTCCACACAGAAGCCTACATCTCTGTTGAGGAGTCCACAAAGGGCTGGGTTGCACTCAACCTTAACCTCTCCAAGTGACCACAAAGATCAACTTGGTTTTCACTAGATCAATTAGGGGTGATACAAACCTCCCGGATCTCACCACAACGATCTTGATGGATTCCGGGCAACATCTAACTGTCTAGGAGATGAATCTTCAAAGTAATAAGTCCTGCAAGACCTGCAATGAAAAGATCAAGTGCTCAAATCGAATGAAGAGTGAAAATACTCACGATTTCCTCTTCATTCAATCAAAACCCTAGGGGATTCAATAAAGAACGAGGGGAGGTGGAGAGGTGGATCTCAGAGGGTCTCAGGGCGTGATTTGAAAAGATGTTCAAGCTTTTGGTAACCCTAAGACGTGGGGAGAAGAGGGATTATATAGATCAATCAAAGATGACCTTGTAAAAATGTTAGGAGCAGACTAGTTCAGAGGTCCGAACAAGTCCGGACATTGGGCTCAACGGTAATATGGTCATCTCTCTGGAGTCCGCAGAGGGCATGAACAAGTCCGCTAGGGGACTTGTCCGGCCGAGCGGACAAGTCCGGTCAGGCCTTAGTGTAACTGCTCTGGAGTCCGCTCGCCCAGCGGACAAGTCCACTGGCAGACAAGTCCTGTGGTCCGGACAAGTCCGAAGATTAACGGGTGCTCTTTCACTGGAGTCCGCAGGCCTTGACGGACAAGTTCAGATTCGGACTAGTCCGGAGGGGCGGACTAGTTCGGCTCTGCCGACGTGAATAACGCTCTTGAGTTCACAGCTTGGCCCGGATATGTCCGAACACCCGGATAAGTTCGGGGTGAGCTACGTGCTCCCTCTCTGGAGTCCGGTCACTGGGCGGACAAGTCCGGGACACCGGACAAGTTTGGAGCCGGTCAACAGGAAGCTTAAAGAATTGATAGAGATAAATTTTAGAGTAATACAACACTTAACCAATTTCAAAGCAGAAAATGCAGAAACCCTTTGATAGTACAGTGGTTCTATGACTCAAGAAAATATAAACACTATAAACACCGGAGCCAAGGAGCCAACAGTTCTCTTTTTCTTTTTGGGGTCAATAAAGTTTCATGAACATAATTCCTGCACACATACTCACAAAGTGCCATCAAATACTTACATTGTTTGCCACAATTCATCTCAGGATCCTAGATGCACTTTCAAAAAGGGAGCTTTTCACTTTTAACGTAGATGCGCAGGGAAGCAGTTTTTCAGCTTTTGGTGGAGACCCGTTTAGGGCAGCTTCGATTGCTTTTTGTGTTTCCAAAATGCAGAAGCAGAGGAAGCTACCCCAAATAGGGGCTTCGTTAGAAGGCTAGAAGCTATACGAAGTCCCCACATGAAGCTGATTGGATAACAAATGGGTCGCTTTTCAAGATCTCCATAAAGCTGATTACCAGGTAGAATCAGATATTTTAGGAGAAATGATTATTGGATGATTCCGTAAAGTGATTATTTGAAATGATCTAAAGTGCTATGAGCTGAAAAAATTAACTTATTATGATTATGAGAAGTGATTTTCTGTTCTAATTACAAGATTTCATCCTAGAGAATCAATTTCAATAACAGAATCATCTACCGAAGGAGAGCAAAAGGCATGGGTTTCATCTCTTCGACAGTTTTGTGTTCCTGCTACGGACATTTCTGGATAATTACATCTCAACTTTCATCACTTGCAATTAGCAAGAGATTAATATAAGTATTGTCATATCTAATTTCATACATATCAACATTTCGATCTATATAAGAAAGCTAGTAAATCAAGACCGTTGCCAGCATTTGGTTATATTTAGTAGAATCAATAAGATGAGTTTCCAGTTAGGAGATGGACAAAGTCAAAAATCTATGAGACTAAAATTAGAAGATAACTGGACTGACTTCTTGATATGTCCATAAGCAAAATATTAGCAAATGTTGAAATAGTTTACTGGACTAACATGGTAAAAAACTCAAGTTTCAACAAAAGAGTATGGAGGGAAGATATCAAACTGAACTATTCAAACATTATATATAGTAAACCAAAGAAATTATATAATTCATTGGACAAAACATATTATCCCTTATACCGAGTAATTTGAGAGCTTATGCTTTTGTCAAATGTATCACTGATGAATTTTAGCGTAAACATGGTCCACTCTGTTAGGATTATTCAATCTTCCAGTGACTATTGGTACTTAGAAAAATTTATACACTCGAGTCAAAGAAGGTATCACATAATCGAAGTAGGCATGCACAGAAGGCGATAAGACTCCTTTTGTGGCTGGTCAATTCCAAATTATTAGAAGGATCAAACTTGATAAGTGTTCATGTTGGTCAAGTTATGAATTGGAACAGGCGTGTTCCACTAATTATGTAGAAGTATAACAGCTCCAAGGAGCAAATCCCTCGTGCCTATCAGAGCATTAATCCAATCTATCCAATTTCGAATTCATCACTACTCTTGTATATACAGAGTAAATAAGCTAAATTAGTGCAACGTTAATGGCTATCTGGAGGAAAATCGCAACACTATCACCCTCCTCTAGCGTCGTCGCGAGGGCCTCAGCCTAGGTGGCTGCTTCTACTGTGGCGCCACATTGTCTTTATGGAAGCAGGAGATGATAACCATTGACCTTGACTGATCCGCTAGAGTTCCGCGCCATTTTGACATGTTGGGATCTCTCATATTTCGGCTAAGACTTTCAGACCGGAGGCAAAACTTAGGAGCCGTATCTCATAGATTAGAATTGCCCTTCCGTCTCTCACGCAACACCGTATTCATAGTGATACTGGATCTGACGGAGGGAGCCGCTTCTTTGCCGTTGCGGACCGGAGAGGCAACGCGCAGGGATGTGAATGAGCGGATTTTTTGAGCAGGCATGAAGTGCGGGGCCAACTCCCGCGCGGTTCGATCCCCGGGATCGATGGCTCCGCGCGCCATGGGTTTTTAGGGGGCGGGGGGAATGTGGCAGCCAAAGAACAGGCGCCCCGCACTTCCATCCCTCAGTAAAAAAATTTACTAAACAATGAGAGATGGTGAGTCGCTGCTGCTCTAGACGTGGAGTGGGAAGTCTCTAAACAGTGAGCACCCATAAATGCCTTCAAACTGTCTGATAAATCTGTGGAATAATCTGATTTGTGGCTCAATAACACCCCGGTGTTATTTGGCAATAGGTAGGTATGGAAAAAGAAATAAAAAAGAAGATTTGGACTCTTCATTTTTTCACCTCATTCAATCTCAACCTTTCCTTCATTTTCCAATCCGAAATCCATATCTTATTTTCTAATTACCAAACGCCACCTCTGAGTTTGCTGACCAAAATTCATCTAAGTAGAGATTCTGACCATGGAAACGACGGAATGTAACATTAGGCTCCGAGTGCTTGTGCCTGCACCATGTTACGTACGGTTTCTTTTTTGAACTTAAATATTTTACATTAACAGTTGTAGTATCTGAATATACA
Source organism: Zoysia matrella (assembly GCA_001602295.1). NCBI lineage: Eukaryota > Viridiplantae > Streptophyta > Magnoliopsida > Poales > Poaceae > Zoysia > Zoysia matrella. Next base: position 52,362 of record BCLG01000412.1, on the reverse strand, counting down.
CACACTCACACCTACTCTCAACACTACACACTCACACAATATACACCCTGTGCGTACGTTAAACCTACAAACTATTTATACGCGTCTTAAACATCGATGAAGACCTATGTTCTGCCGATGACAAAGAGCGTCGTAGTGCCTTTGCGACTTCGCCACTCCACGCGTTTTTCAGATACTAGAGCAAGACACCGTGTTTCGATACCAGAGATCGAACTCGGGCGGGCAGCGCTGCCACCGAGCAGCTTTGCCACACGAGCTAAGCTCGGTCTCACGTATGGTTCCGTTTGATCCTTTCGCTACGTACGCCAGCTTTCGCCGCACCGCAGTACCGTCACCAAGCGACCGCGTTCGAAACCCCCAAAACCCTCGGGCTCGAGCCGCCTCCGTTCCCACACATCCGGCACCCCTCTCTCAGTCTCCCTCCACACCGGCCCGCCGCCGCGGACGCCATGAGCGCGGGCTGGAGGTCACTGCTGCTGCGCATCGGCGACCGGTGCTCCGAGTACGGGGGCTCTGCCGACCACAAGGAGCACATCGTGAGTGCCCTTTTCCCATCCCACCCGCTGATTTCCTTCCGCCGGCGCGCTTCATTCCGCGAACCCTAGGTTGGGTTACCCGGCCTGCCGATGGGGTAGGGAGTATGCTAGTTTCCGCCGAGGATGCGTCGTTTTTTAGTTGTCCGTTATTCTGGTTGGAGTGGACGGGGCGCTCAAAACCCTAGCTCTCGATTCCATTTACTCGCACGAGCAAGATCTAGGTTTCTGTGTGTATGGAATCGCTGCGCTTTGAGCTTGTCTGAGACGAGCTTTAAATTGCATTTTGTAAGTAGATACAATAAATTCAAGTCTGTGTTGCAGGCAGATCACATACCTTTAAAGTACGCTTCACTTGATTTTTCTGCGCCGACGAGCCTGGAACAATTCCTCCTGCTCTTCGGTGTGCTGAAATTTCTGCGAGAACCATCTTCTTTTCGCATTTGTTTCCAAACATTTGCCACTACAGAATGAATATGCAGCTTTTGTTCCAGATATTTTTGAATTTATCTAACTCAGCCACATCTGACCTTCCAAATAGAATACCCAGTCAGCTGTTACTGTAGTGTGTTTGTCACAGCGGTATAGTTGTTGTCTTGTGGCCATGAGGTCACCGGTTCAAATCCTGGAAACAGCCTCTTGCAGAAATGCTGAGAAAGGCTGCGTTCAAAAGATTCAAAGTGGTTGGATCCTTCCCCAGACTCTGCAAGCAGGAGCTATGTGCACTGGACTGTCCTTTTTTTTGCACCTCCAAACCATACATTTTGTTATTCTTAATGCTAATTTCTTTTGCTCAGCCTTGGGTTTCAGTATTATGGTTCTCCCTAGTTAGATTTAGCATGAGATTAAGGACATCACTACAGTGGCTCTGGGCTGAGAATTAACATTTGGATGCAAACTAGTGTTATGAATTTTTCTCACTGCTTGCCCCAACAGTCCAACACAATGCATTCTTGAGAAGCCATCGGTCTGTATTCTGAAACATTATGTGTTGCGATTATTTTGCGTTGATGGGTTTATTTGCGTCGTGGCCTTACGTGTTCATGGGTTACTGTGCTTCTTTTGAATAATGAATAAGACATTTAGTAAGTGCAGTTTGTGATTGATTGCATGGTAAAATGAATGTTAAGTATCTGGCATGTAATTCACTTGTGTTATTTATTTATTTAACTTTTTAGTTCATCAGTTGGAATTTCTGATGTCATTTTGTGTTAACGAATTGATGACGTGATTTCATTACCAAAATGTTGCATGATGCAACTAGGTTGCAGGGACATTTCAATTTTTTGAACAACATGTTCCTCCTGTATTTTTTTTGTCACATATACACCATAATGTAGTTGTTGCACGTGGTCTGAAGATAATGATATATTTTCGTGTTTTATTTACTACTTGTTTTTTTTCTATGATGTTTGTTCTTATCAAACATTTTCTCCATAGGACACTTGTTATGCTGCACTCAATCGAGAATATGAACACTCCAAAGATGCTATTTTTCAGGTTAGTACACAGTGCTCTTTGTTCACTTTTGGCATATTGCTATTCCTGTTTTATAATCCGGCAAGTTAGTCAGGTGCTTGTTTAGAGCCTGACTAACAATTAGTCAGCTAACAGTTAGTCAGGTGTCTGTTTAGAGCCTGGACTAATTGTTAGTCCTGACTCTAGCAAAATAACTCTTTTGCCTTTGGAAAGAGTTGATGGGAGGGTAAATTGGAATTTATAATCTGTTAGTCCCTTTTAGCTCCTCTGGACTAATTGACTAACTGTTAGACCATGAGTTGGCTAACAAGTAGCCCACCTGTTTGTCGTCCTGTTTGGATGAGCTAAGAACTAAAATTAGTCAGCTACAAATTAGTCCTATGTATCCAAACAGGGTCTAAACTGCAAATGTAGACAATAGTAAGTTAATTTAATCAATGCATGCCTTGCACATATGTTTTTGGTTTTAAAATGTCAATACACTCTTTAGAATTTAGCGATATATTCATTAAAAGTTATAAGTTAAAATGATTATTTGAAACAAATTTGCTTAAACTAATGGAATGCTTATTTACTTTAAGTTTTTGCCTAGTGAAATTTGATGAAAGAGAATTTAGAAGTTCAATATACAAAGTAATATTTGGTTATATATGAGTGTCTTGTAGATGGATCAAAGCAAGATGCAATCTAGTCCTACAAAATATCTTAGTATGAGAAGATGCAATCAAATCATAAGAAATATCTATCCTAGTCCGAAGGACCATGTTATGTTGTCTTCTTGGGTTGTAAGAATAATCTTTATCAGGATCTTGACAGCATTGCTACTGACATAACCTAGATTATGTTCTGTGCAGAGAATGCCATATCAATCCTCATCTTCTACATTTACTTACCTTTTTGGATCCTGCAAGTTATGCTGTTCCTTATGGGGCTAACTGATACTACTTTGTTTTTCGAGCAGTTTCTCCTTCAGTGTGCTGAACAACTGCCTCACAAGATTCCCTTTTTTGGAGTTTTGGTATGCAAAAATTTACTTAAAGCTAGCAACATACTGTTATTTTCTGTCTCGTTTAGCTAAAATTGTGTATGCAGTATTGATTGTATTTGAGTCACTAGTTACAGTGACACACACTGATTGTGTTTGGGTCACTAGTTACAGTGATACACATTGATTATGTTTGGGTCACTAGTTACAGTGACAACAACAACAACAACAACAACAAAGCCTTTTAGTCCCACGTAAGTTGGGGTAGGCTAGATATGAAACCCGCAAGTTCCAAATGACAAGGGTAAAAAAAAGGAGGAAATAATAGATAGTGACACTGCAAATAATAGATCTAAAATGCGGGTACCGTGATTGTGGATAGGAATATTGTGGGAGAGGATAACAAAGTTCACTATGGTTCTTATCTTCTTATGCTGTTAAGCTATGACGTAACTATTCATATATACATATGGAATTCGTTTTTATCTGCTGTTTTTGTATAATAGTTATCTCCTCGCGTCTGTAGAGTTGCAGTGACAAGTCCAAGCATATTCCTTTCTTCCAATGCCAGTTATTGCGGAACAAATGTTTAAGGTTGTATTTGTATCTAGTTGCATGGAGATTTAACTATGCATCTCATAGTCACCTTGTTGACTCTAATATCGCAGGTTCGAATCCTGTAAACAGCCTCTTGCAGAAATGCAGGGAAAGGCTCCGTACAAAAGACCCAAAATCGTTGGACCCTTCCCAGGCCCTGTGCAAGCGAGAGATACGTGCACCGGGCTGCCATCTCAGTCACCTTTGTGTATAATAATTGGTCTTGGTTCCTGAGGGATGGACCAACCAGTTAATTTTCATTGAGTGGATCAAATAATATTACCAAAATTGGTTTGATTATATTCTTTACCACCAAGGTTGTATGTTTCACAGAAGTTTTGCGCATACTGTTAGAGTTCATTTTATCGTGCATTGATGAATTGTGGTAAGAACAAGGTGTAAAGAACATGTTCTTTTAGTTAATCAGACTAATTCTTTGTGATTGTCTTTTTTGTCAGATTGGTTTGATAAACTTAGAGAACGAAGAATTTGCCAAGGCTATTGTTGATACCACACATGCCAACTTGCAGGTATGTGTCCGTATTTTGATATGATGGAACAGTGTCCTAACCGTCTATATATTTTAGAATGAAATATAAATATTACTGTAGTTTCGGGTCAAAAACTGAATTCTACATCAGTCAATCTTTTCTAATGGTTCCTCTTCAAATGTCATCCTAGCATGACGACTGACTAAAGACCTCATTGCAGGATGCTTTGCATAAAGAAGATCGTGATAAAATCAGGATATTGCTGCGATTTCTTAGTGGCCTGGTAATTAGTACAGTTACTACAGTTGTTTCCTCTCGTTTTTGGTCTTATTACCCTTGATGGCTGTTTTTTTTTGGGTTGTAACTCATGGTTCTTGTAGTTAAACAATTTGCATGCTGTTTTGTTTTAAATGACACATACGCATATATTGTTTCTGGGCATGGTGCAAATGATTGTTGAACACAACATATATTCTGCTCACGACATATGTTTTTCTGTTTGTTTATTTCATTACTTGAACTGTTTATCTTACTATATTTTGCTATGTAGATGTGCAGCAAAGTTGTCGCTCCAACTTCTATCATTGAAATGTTTGAGACACTATTATCATCTGCTGCGACTATATTAGATGAGGAGACTGGAAATCCATCGTGGCAGCCACGTGCTGACTTTTATGTATATTGCATCTTGGCTTCCCTTCCATGGGGTGGTCAAGAATTATTTGAGGTAATTTGATAAGTCATTGCTTACAGAAACCTCCACAACTTTGGTGCAGTATGACTAATTTAGCTTCATTCATCTTTTGTTCTGTAGTGCAGTATGAGTAATTTAGCTTCATTCATCTTTTGTTCTGTACTTTTTTAAGTAATACTATATACTTGCAATGGTGTTATGCCTTCCCACCTCTTGCACTTACAAAAAGAATAATAAATTTGAAAATCAAAAGAGTTTACGGTACTGTTCTATAATTCTGTGCACATAAAGAAATGAACAAAGTGCATGCATGTTCAATGTTTTGAAAGGGTGGGTTCATCGACCTTTAAGTATTGTATATGTTCCTGCATCATGGTTTGGGAAATTTTATAACACTTCACCAGGCACTGTTTGCATATTTGCTATATTGGGGTTTGGGGCCACTAAAATTCCTCACTAATAGACAGAATGTCATGCTCCTATAATTCTTTGTGAATCGTGATAGATGGAATGATATCATGCGCTTATGATCCTTACCCTGCAGCAAGTTCCAGATGAATTTGAGAGGGTCTTGGTTGGTATACAGTCTTACATAAGCATCAGAAGGCATTTTGATGATATTGCTTTCTCAGTCTTTGAGACGGATGAAGGCCACTCTCCCAACAAAAAGGTTTTAACCTTCTTAATATATGAAATCGATACATATCTTGATTCATTGATGTTTTATATAGCAGTTTAGTTCGTTGCTAAAATGATATTTTTATAGGATTTCATGGAAGATCTGTGGGAGCACATTCAAGCTCTTTCACGGAATGGATGGAGAGTTAAAAGTGGTATGCATAAAAGCCTAAACTTTCCTACTGGAAACTATCTTCCTAAGGCCCTGTTTGGCACAGCTTATTTATAGCTTGTTCACAGAAATACGTAAGCAGAAGTTGTGCCAGACAGTATACTTATTTCACAGCTTATTAGTTTGGTAGATTCTCAGAATGAACTACAAAACAGCTTATTTTTGAGTAGCTTTTCACCAGCTGTTCGAATAAGCCGCCTTTTTAACAAGTTCCAGCTGTGCCAAACAGGGTCTAAGTGGCATCTTTTGTTGTGTGATCTGCAAACTATTCTTTCATTGTATTTATAGGCCACTGCAACCATTTATAAAACCCTTTATATGGCGGTTAAATTTGAAATAAGTATTCTTTTATCAAGTTAGATTTCATTCTATCCAAAATATCTCTTCGTTATTATGACTTCAGAAGGAAAATCTAATCATTTCCATGGCAGTTCCAAAACCCCACTTGTTATTTGAAGCTCAGTTGGTGGATGGGAAATCTCATCGTGTTTCCTCAATTAGTTGTCCTCCGCCTACTCTTTCACAGTCATCTTCTGAAATATTAAAAGGTCAGGAGAAACATGAAGCCGATTTGAAATATCCTCAACGACTGCGCAGACTCCATATCTTCCCTACAAATAAAGCTGAGGTAGCGCTCATTATTTACGAACATTTGTTTTCTGTATGCACGCTAAACTGAAATTGAATTTGCCAGTGGTTCCTTTTTTCAACTGCAAACTTTGTTATTATATCCTCCAAAGAGCATCTTATTTACGGTATTTGCTCGGAACTCTTCTATTGGGTGTCAGATACGATATTCCCCTATCTGATCCTTTGATACCTGAAAGCTGAAACTACTGCCAAACATGAAGTAGAATAAATCCCTTTTGGCTTGATAAAACTGTTCTTTTTTGAAAATTAATGCAAAATATCATAATGAGTAATGACTTTGCTTCTTCATCCTAGACACTCCAGTAAATTCTGTGGAAATAGTATTTCTGTGTCATGAATATGAAACTGACTATATGATGGATAAATTTCTCAAAGGACCAAGCTATGCATATTGTCTTCAGTTGGACTTAATGGAACCCTAACCTCTGTTTATCTCCATCTTGACAGTTTTCAACCACGTAGTTATTGTAACTATACATCTCCCAGTGACAACTGTGCTCTGTTTTGCACATCTAATGAGCTATTTTGGTTCACAGAACATGCAGCCTGTAGATCGTTTTGTTGTTGAAGAGTGCATATTGGATGTGCTGCTTTTCTTCAATGGATGGTCAGTTCATAAACTTGCATTTTTCTTAATTCAATCTATTTTATTGGTGCCATGTAGTTAATACAATGCATTGCATTTTTCTCAATGTATTTTAATTATGCCTTTGTAGTTTCCATGTAATTTGTTTATTCCTTTGCTTCTGGATCTCTGGTTTGAGTTTTTTAATTAATTGAATTTTAGCCTGCAAGCCTAACTCCCTGCTCATATAGTAAGCTGTAGAGAGCCAGCATTGCTAGGTACACAGTTTCATAATCCCGTTGTCATTTTTCTTAGTTTATTTCTCTCTGATGTGTCATGACCATGTCGGTCTTTGGATCCCTTTGTCATGGAATATATAGATAGGTCCTGATTTTCCTGTCCTAAATGCAATACCCTGACCTGGCTTTGTTTTTATGTCAAAATGATGACATAATATTTTTCATTATGGTCAATCTATTTTATTTTGGATGGTGTAACATTTGTAATTGAAAAGTTCGACTGTAATACTGTATGGTTCCACAACTATGGAGAATTGCTGGCAGGTGTTATCTGAATCTGTGGTTTATTATTATTATTTTTTCGTTTTTGAGTGGTATTGCGACGGTTAGACTTTGTTTTGATGTCCGTCTGTTGGAATATATCATTTTAGCTGCTTACTTATTCCATCTTACTTATATTTTTCTTTGAAAGATAGTCGGAAAGAATGTGCATTCTATTTGGTCAGCCTGCCTGTGTCGTTTCGTTATGAGTACCTGATGGCTGAGACCATATTTTCACAGGTAACTTATTTCAGTTTGATGTAATAATGTTAATGCCAGTTTTTTTTTTTTGTAACTGCCTTCATTTTTGCGATCTCTATAATTCAGTTGTGCTTCTTGATATTTTATTGCATGTTGCTTTATTTTCATTTATACAGCAATAAAGGATCTACACTTGACTTTTGTCATAGTTTATCTCTATTGATTGAGTTCCTACCGCTTTAATTATACTTATAAGCAGTGAATATGGATATTTGGTATAATTTTTGTTTTCACAATCCAATTGACATATAGTTGCAAACTATTCTCCTAATTCCATTATCTATTCCAAAACCATCCTCCTGAAAATTGTCATCTATTTGTGACCAGGGAGACTGTTACTGAATGTATTTCTGTTTCTCATGAAATTGGTAGAGTCATTTTAGTGAAAAAGTTCTTCCGTACTCCCTCTGTCCCAAATTATAAGTCACTTTGGACTCTTCAAAATTTCCTAAATTATAAGTCGTTCTCACTTTTCGAGACAACTTTTTCTCTTCCCAGTACATCTCCACTCTATCTCTCTCCTCCTTGTTTTTAGAACATTCCACTTTTCCCACTTTTCTTAATTCCTATGCCCAGAACCAAAACGACTTATAAAAAGGGACGGAGGGAGTATTTCCTTGTGAGGCCTAGGATACATGCTGCAGAAGATGTGCATGTTGTTTTACATTTTGAGGAGTATATATGTGGAATTTCCCCCCTTATATATTGTTTTTCTTGTAATATTTTTGCAGCTACTATTGTTGCCAAATCCACCTTTCAAGCCAATTTACTATACATTGGTTATCATCGATCTTTGCAAGGTATTTCTTTCATGCTTCAATACTTCTCAACGAATGCTGTTTACTTTGCCTGTATGTTATGGTCGGGTATCAATTTATATGCATCGCATCGGGCAGAATAATTTAAATATTGGCAAATGGTTCATGCAATTAACTTTGCTGCATGGTGTCGTAAAGCTGTCATTGCAATATGAGTATAGTATTGCTTTATGTATTTGTGACTCATTTCTTTGCCAGCACTCAATAGTCCGTTTCATATTCTCCTATCACAAAATTTTAAATTGTTAATGTTAGTAAACATGTACCATTCTTTAGCCATTTCTTAATGATACCTACATGTCTGGTTCTTTTGCATGATTTCTTGCATTTGCATATTGGGAGACACTAAATAAACTTCTTTTGTTTTGAAAACTGTGAATACTTATACGCTCTGGATATCTGATGTGTAGTTTTCAAGTATTATGCACACCTTTATTTATCTATCACTACAGAACTCCAAAGAACCATTCATCCTGCATAAATTCTGTAGCTCCTTTCAATTTTTAATTCAGCACTTTATGTAAGATGTATGCTTCCATATTAGTGCACAGTTCATACATCTAAGTGAGCCTTAACAGTTTCATATCCCATCTCCACTATCATGTACTAGTCATTTTTAGTAAATAAATGAAGAGATTGTTATGTACTAACACATTGTTTGACTTTAGAGACCTACCTAACTATGTGCATGCATGGATAGTTGCCATTGATTTTCTTTTTATGGTTAGGATATGATGTGGTTTTACTCTTATTTACCTATACATGCAAGCCTTTGTTCACTAGATCACCAGGAAATTTATGTTTGCAAAGCAAATGATGCTCCAATTAAATTCTCATGAGGTTTATCTCATTCAGAGAGTTATTTAATCATCTCTTTCTTTTTCTCTGTACTTGTAACTCTCTTTTCTCATATATTTTTGCTCCAATCAAATTCTCATGAGGTTTATCTCATTCAGAGAGTTATTTAATCATCTCTTTCTTTTTCTCTGTACTAGTAACTCTTTTCTCATGTATTTTCCCTTCGTATTGTATGGGATTGGTGTTATGTAAGCATTATATTATAGGGTTTTATTGAAATTAGGATGATAGGGGCTTGTTTTTGTGTGTGTTTTTTTTTGTTGGGGGGGGGGGGGGGGGGGGTATCGGTTCATGGTGTAGGATTATAGTCACCTGTTTGTTTTATCCCTGCTGACACCTGGATTGATTGTAAACAAGGCTGATTATGTAAAGCTTTCTTTCAGGCATTACCAGGTGCATTCCCTTCAGTTGTGGTAGGAGCGGTGCATGCTCTTTTTGATAGAATTAGCAATATGGATATGGAGTGCCGCACGAGACTTATTTTATGGTTTTCACATCACCTGTAAGTTGATTGCCATTTTCGTCTGTTTTATTATTTAGGGGTTGTACTTTGTGTTACGTATCATTATTTGACTGTTTGGCCTAATGTTTTATCTCATTCACATATGTGGTTTGTTGCCTGGTACATTATTAATGATGCATAGTGCAGTAGTAATGCAATTTTCTGGGCAAGTGGTTGAAGAACAGAACTTTGAGGAAATTCCTTACTTGGCCCTAAAATAATGACCACTTCCTTTCTTGACCCTTTTCATTTTGAATTTCCTTTTAAGGACCGAATTCAATTTTCGCTTCTTTTCTTGGCCCTTCCGTTAGTTTAGAGCACTAACGGTGTTAAGTATGACGTAAAATGACCATACCCCTCATCTAAAATACACCAATATAATTTTCTGTTTGCATGTGTATTAATCAGAGGGTACACTATTTTGAACATAATTCTATTGCCTATGGAGTTTATGCTTTTTAGGTTTAAAAATAGTGTACCCTTAGATTAATACACATGCAAACGAAAATTATATTGATCTATTTTAGATGAGGGGTAAAATGGTCATTTTACGTCATATTTAACACCGTTAGTGCTCTAAACTAACGGAAGGGCCAAGAAAGGAAGCAAAAAACGAATTTGGTCCTTAAAAGGAAATGCAAAACGAAAAGGGTTAAGAAAGGAAGTGGTCATTATTTTAGGGCCAAATAAGGAATTTCCATTGTACATAATTAGGCAAATGATTGCAGAACAATTTTTGATGTTGTAACATGGAAGAGTAATGATAATTCTCTTCCTCGACAGGTCGAATTTTCAATTCATTTGGCCATGGCAGGAATGGTCTTATGTTAAGGACCTCCCAAAATGGGCTCCACAACGTGTTTTTGTTCAGGAAGTGTTGGAAAGGGAAGTGCGCTTATCCTACTTCGAAAAAATCAAGCAGGTTTGTCTCGTGATGTTAGCCTTTGCTCCCTCGATTCTCTAATTGTTGTCGTTCGAATAACAATTCTAGTTCAAATTTGAATTAGAATTCTTGTCCTAGCAATAGCTGGAGGGGGTACTTTGATGAGAGGTCTGTTTTGGTACTATGTTGGCATTCGGGTACTATGTTGGCATTCTATGCTTATTTCTGTTCATGAGACTGCATTTATTTCAATAGGGATCTTGCATAATCTCTTTTGCAGAGTATTGAGGATGCTGCTGAGTTGGAAGAACTGTTACCCCCAAAAGCTGGGCCTAACTTCAAGTACCATAGTGATGAAAGCAATGAAAACACTGATGGCCATAGATTATCCAAGGAGCTTGTTGGCATGGTTAGAGGAAAGAAGACTGTACGGGATATTATTTTATGGATAGAGGAACAAATAATTCCAACAAATGGTGCTGAATTTGCACTTGCTGTTGTTAGTCAGACACTTCTTGACATTGGCTCAAAAAGTTTCACCCATCTTATCACTGTTTTGGAGAGATATGGTCAAATAATCTCTAAATTATGTTCAAATGAGGAAATGCAGTTGCTGTTGATGGATGAAGTTGGTGCTTATTGGAAGAACAGTACCCAGATGACTGCTATAGCTATTGATAGAATGATGGGCTATCGCCTGCTATCCAATTTGGCTATAGTCAAATGGGTTTTTTCACCTGCCAATGTTGATCAATTTCATGTTTCCGATCGCCCATGGGAGGTACATACTTTGTTCTTACATTTGCTTATTATTGTATAAATGTTAATTTTACAAAAATGTAATTAAATAGTAACCATATGATAATATATTTGAAAAGATGGTCACATTTTCATTAGAATGAAAGTGACTAAATAAAATGTAGTTTATATCTGGTGATGATGCATGTATATATGTTGTAATATCAATCATGCCCATCCATTTCCCCCAACTCATTGTTATATTCAGCTCTTCATATTTTTATTTGGATATCTGACTGAACTTTGTCCATCCAGATTCTTAGAAATGCTGTTAGTAAAACATACAATCGGATCAGTGACCTTCGGAAGGAAATTCAGTCACTCAAGAAAGGTCTTCAAGTTGCCAAAGAGGATAGTGCAAAAGCTATAAAAGAGCTGGAGGAGGCTCAGTCAGTACTTGAGATTGTAGATGGGCAACCTGCACCGGCTGAAAGACCAGGTAGACTAAGGCGACTCCAAGTGCATGTTGACAAGGCAAAACAAGAGGAAAGAACCACAGAAGAATCTTTAGAAGCAAAGGGAGCGCTCCTTGTTCGGGCTCTAGAGGAAAGCAAGGTGCGCTTTATTATAATCGTTATTATTTGATTTGTCTTTATTTATGTGCACGCATACGCTTGTACTCCCTCCGCCCCAAATTATAAGTCATTCTAGAGCTCTCAAGTTTTCTCAAATTATAAGTCATTCTCACATCCCAGTACATTTTCTCTCTTCCCAGTACTTCTCTATCTCTATCTTTCGCCTCCTCGTTTTCAGCACATCTCACACTTTCCACTCCTTAATTATCGTGCCCGGACCCAAAACGACCTATAAATTGGGACGGAGGGAGTATGATGTATCGATTGGTATGAATGCTGTTTATGCTCTTTAATTGTTTTGTGTTATTATGCTTCTACCATCATAGAGTTAGCTACTTTTACCAACTGACAGCACTTTGGCTATTTGTTTTGACAGGAATTGCTTAAGTTACTATTTAAGAGCTTTATTGATGTGCTCACGGAACGTTTACCACCAGTTTCTGCTGATGGAGAGATTCCTAATTTACGCACTGGAGATCCAAATGTAAATTTTACAGCTCATGATCCTGAAACAGCAACAATGGAGATAGACAATGAAAATGGGGCAGATAACAAAAGGTCAGGCCAATTTTCATTCTGCATTGCAATTATGTGCATAATTGCTTTTACAGGCTTGCGTTGCATCAGAGGAGAAAATAGCCTATTGACGTTTAGAATTTTAGGCCCTAGTTTCTCGGGAGGTTGATATCGACAGAGTCTGGTATGGGTAATATAGGCACTGTTTGGGTACAAACTATTTTTAGAGTTTTGGAAGAGCGCTACACTTTAGTAAAATACTTGGTTTTTCACAAATAAGGAGGCGTTTGGATGTAACAGATCTTGGTAGTTTTAGAAACCATAATATTGCTGAAACTAGAGTCATTTTGGGGTTTTAGAAACTTGACTTTCGATGTCTTTTTCTAAACCGTAGTTTTGCATGGTTGTGGTTTTCAAAACCATAGTTTATTGATACCATAGTTTTTAGAAGCATTAGTCCATGACATTCAAACAGAGCGTTACTTGGAAATCTGGTAGACTCTGTTGCTCATCTTGTCATGCATGAACACAATTTTTCAGTACATTCTTTGTATACTGCAGCAGAATCCAGATGTTCAGTGGAGATCTTGATGAGTCAATCATTTGTGCTTTGATGAATTGATAGCTTCTGATCAGGATTTAGTTACAATTTACATCTGGCATGTTGAGCACATGCAATGATATTCCAGGAGCCAGTATCAATAAGCCACTGATACCAGTTCTAGGGGCTATATTTGCCATACCCAATAATAACAGTTCAATGAGCTATTTTTGCAATTCAGTTCTTGGAGCTATATTTGCCATTTTATTGTTCTGAAAGCTAACTTTTGTATTTTCACAGTGAACCAAATGGGCAAAACACAAAAAATGGCTACAATGTTGGAGAGCTTGAGCAATGGTGTCTTTGCACCCTGGGTTACCTCAAATCATTTTCCCGGCAATATGCTGCTGAGGTTAGTGTTATTCTATTTCTGGAAGTTTAAATATTTGCAAGAAAGATTTTAGACCAACTGGATTTGTCCAGCCTTTTACAATCGCTGTGCTATAACTTGTAATTACATGTTATGTTTCCAAGCATGTGACAAACATGCAGGCACACCAAGAAAAATAAGCTCTTGCTTTTATAAATGGTACTTGTTTGAAAATATTACATTGATCACATATGTATTCTTGCAGATTTGGTCTCACATTGCGATGTTAGACGAGGAGCTTTTTGTTGGGGACATTCACCCGCTTGTCCGAAAAGCTGCTTTCTCTGGTTTGTGCAGATTTCCCAGTGAAGGGCCTCACCTATGATTTCTTGCCATTCCTTCTAAAATGGAGTATTGTAACATGTACTGTACACCAGGCAAGTTGTAACTAATGATTCACTAGTTAGAGATGCGAAGGACTGAAATAACGACTTATGATTTTTTCCATTTCCTTCAATCTGTTGAAAAGAGATTTTGAGGTATCACCAAAACTCAGTTTTTCATTGTCAAATTATTATAGGTTTTCCTGCAGTTATTTCCGAGTGCGATTTTCATGGTGCTTGAGCTAGCAGTTGATAAGCTTGTCAGTGAGCTAGTGAATCGTTAACCCTTAGTATCTTAAATACCATTAACCGTGTGGCATGTCGATTATCTCTAACATGACGATGGGTTCAATTTAGTTCGTGGTCACAATGTTGGTTTCAAAATTGCGTACATTGAAATTTGAATTGAAATTACTTGTCATTTCTCAATTTACTTGTCATCCTTTTTTTCAATGCACTCTTCTCTATTTTTACATCTTATCTGTTTTTTTATTTTCAGCATATTCTATCTTTTCACTTTTCTTTAATTTTTGTTCTCAGATTTAGAATGGCAACTAAATTAGGACGGAGGAGTAACATGTCTTTTTTCCTAGATTTGCATGGCCACAGCAGACACGAAGCAGGTAAATGATCAATAGTTTCATCCACGAAAGTAGACGCTGCCCTCTTTTGCCGATTTTTCTGGGCACATGGTGACCCTAACCGCAAGAAACCGTGCGGTCCAACGTGCTGCGCCTGGCATCGTTGCCATCGCTACGGGCTCTCGAGTCTCCACTCTCCTCTGCATGGTTCGACACTCGCATACATGCACGTGCTTACCCTTTGGAGATCGTGGTCTTGCAGGATCTGCATCTCCAACGCGGCGAACGTGCCGAACCTGTGATTGTTTTGGTTCAATGTTCAATCTAAACCATATATGGACTGATGCCAAATCGTTCCGATGGATGCTGTTCCTGCGAGCGCGATTGGCTCATGCCGCCTGGGTTTCCGCGTTGGATTCTGTTCGCAAGACCCGGCTTCCTGCCGAGTTTATATTTTAAGGATGTATTTCTGTTTTCCAGGGGATAAAATCTGTCGCTACACCGCATGGTCTCTACATTTTAATTTTTATTTACCAAACGCAAAAAAAAACTAAGTAAAAATTGTAAACGAAATATTCGTAGCTGTAGCAAATACGGCAAATTAGTGCTCGTGGCGTGCGTTCGAACCAACGACAAATTTCCATTAAACTTGCACCATGAGAACAACGGCCTTCCAGCATACTTAAATATTAAAGAACAGCCATAAATGAATTAATTAAACCTAATATAACCAGTACAATATACTTAACGACTTGACACCGGGAATGAAATCTAATCTAAACCAGGCCCACGTAGTCGAGCTCGATCGACCCGAGCCACAGCCGCCCGTCTTTCTCGGAGACGTCGCTGAGCGTCACGCCCTTGGCGGCCGTTAGCTCCTCTACCTCCATGCCATCCGCATCAAGACGGACACCGACGAGGTGCTTGGCCGGAGGCGCTACGGCATCAAGTCTTGCTTTCTCTTGATTGAGCGCAACCCAGTAGCCTCCTTTGGTGTCGCGCCGAATGTTATCGGGGTACCCTGGTAGGTCGGCAAGGAGCACATACTGGCCGGCCTTGTCGCCCTTGAGCCAATACCGAAAAGCTTGGGCGGGCACGGTGTGCGCCACCACCACGTGCCTCCCGAAGGCGCTGACCGCCACGCCGTTAGGGTACGGCAGATTGGCCTTGAGCACGGTGACCTTCTTAGTACGGGAGTCGTACTTGAGTAACCGTCCAGTGGCATCGGCGTTCATCATGATCTCCGTGTTGAATCGGCGCGGGTACGTGGTGCTACTGTCGGTGAAGTAGACATCACCGGTAGCCTGATCCACATCCAACCCATTCACGAAGTGGAATGGTATGCTATCGTCCGCCTGGCTTGAGAGTACCTCGGCCTCACCACCACCCGGTCCGACCTTCATCAGCCCGAGGTACGCGTCGGCGATGTAGAGCTCGCCGGTCCTGGCGTAGAACTGAAGACCCAAGGGGCGACCGCAGATGCTCTCGGTTTCCTCGGACGGTACCACGGAAGCCGTGCAGAGCGGGATCCTCCTGTAATTGGCGCTGTACGCGAAGGTGGTCCAGCCGACGGCGCTACCGCCCCACTTGAGGACGCGACCGTCGGACACGCCGGCGTAGGGCCCCTGGCCCTTGGGGTCGAAGGCCAGGCTTTCGGCGCCGTGGACGCCGTCGGGCAGAGGAAGGTGGAAGCTCCATTGAGTCGGCGTCGTCTTGATCGGCCCGGCGGCGGCGCATGACGCCGGAAGCAGGAGAGCGAGGGCGATGAGCAGCAGAAGCGATGTCACCCGAGTTGCCATCTCGTGGATTGCAGTCGGCGTCATCAAGAAGTAGATGCAGTTTTTATAGGCTAGGGCGTGCGGGGTCCCGTGCAGACTCGGAAGCATATCCTTGCCTGGAAATCGGCGTCTGTTTCGGGACGTACGCATCCGACTCGAATTTTGTTTCTAGCTAATCGAACGGTCAAGACAAAAGCAAATCGGACGGCAAAGGACAGCCTGTGAGCTGAAAGCAGAAATCATCAGCACAAGCAGATCATTATCCGCTGCTAGCTCTTTGGTTGGAGACATTGAAAGATGGGTGCCCTACAAGGGTACTCGTGCTGAAAACATACTCCCTCCGGTCACAATTTCTTGCCGTTTCAGATATTGAGGTTGGCCTAGAAATAAACTAGATACCCATGTCCAAACGACACCAATAAAAAAAAATATAGTAGTATGTCCGTTATACTTCCTGGCTACATGGAACAAACTGACTGGACATAAAGATGCAGAGGGACGATGGAGTAGTCAATTGGATGATGTAGTATATAATTTGAGTTATGTGAAAGAAGCGAGTATAGGAGTTTCATCTTCATGAAACCGAGTATATATACTTTATTTCATCCTATTGCACCAGTGAAATTACAATGACCATTCTCTGAGAATATCATTATAGGACTACGAGATAACTCTTGCACCATTATATGAATATAGTTATAATTTTCAGGTAATTCTAGACCTTCATTTTATTGTTGAAAAATTCAGTGAAAATGAATTTCTATAAAACAGTTAAAAACACATCTAATTAATGGCTTGAATTGGCCTTTTGGACTATGACGCTAATGTGTTCGGCCCTTAGAAACATGATCGATGAGGAGCATACACGGTGGTGTCATATGAGCTATCTTTACATTCTTTCGGGATTATAACTTATTTAGCCAAAAGTTAATTTAGGATGAGATTTTAATTTACTACTAAAAACCTGAAGAGAATAGGTTGTAACCCCATGAATATGGGCTTGTGAGATAAAATGCCCATGGGCCCCACCTTACAAGAAAATGGCCCATCCTCATAAAACTCTGTCACTATTGGTCTTGGGCCTCCATCTAGAGATGCGAGAATTAATTTGCATGCACAGATATTCCGTAGGCGGGTATCTAGATGTTATCGATAATTTTGTTATAAAAACAAAATCAAACAAATGAACAACATATCAGAGTGGCGCAGCGGAAGCGTGGTGGGCCCATAACCCACAGGTCCCAGGATCGAAACCTGGCTCTGATAACCTTTTTTTCCCCTTGTATTTTCTTTTTTCGCTCGTTTATAGGCTGACGGAAGGCTCTGATAATTTTTTCTTTTTTTTTTGCATTTTATTTTCTTTTTCGCGCGTCCTTATTTTTCCTCACATTGTGAAGTGATCTACTATCTTCTATTCAGACTGCTTCTCAGAGAAGTGACTTTTCCTCTTGATTAATTAATCTACTTCCGCCTTACTAAACAAGGAAATAAATTAAGGAATACTGCTCCTTTTGCCTTCCACCGAGCGAGCCATGGACGCTTCGGGAAGCGTCTCTCTGTCGACCCCCGATCGACCACCGCGATCGAGAACGCCACTGATCGATCCGACCCATAGTTTATTACCACTCAAATCAGTGCGCAATCTCATCTCCAACAAAAGTAACAAAGGATCATGACCAAATACTATATGGCTCGCTCTTTTATTGATCGGAGAGTAGTTAAACTGCATGATAATACTGCAACACAGAAGAGTACTTGCATGCATACATGGATGTCAGTACCAGCATTAAGCTATTACCTTCGTCTCAAAATATAAGTTATGTTTAATTTTGATCAAAGTTAATTTTTTTCAACTTTGATAAAAGATATCTAAAATATTTAAAAAAAATTAATGTTAAAAGTTACATAATATGAAAATTTATTTTATGATAAATCTAGCAATATAATTTATATATAATAAAACTTCATAAATTCTTTATTATTAATGATTAAAATTGAAGAAAATTAACTTTGATCAAAACTAAAAATGCTTACATTTTGAGAGAGAGAGAGAGAGAGAGTATATATGCGAATTCTCTTTGGAAGATGGAACAAACATCAAAGCTAACGACTCCTACTGTACTCATCTGATGTACAATGAGATGAGTGCCGCTGCTATTGGTTGGAGACGTTGAAAAAAGATTAATTTAATACATATCATTATAATTTTGTGAAATTTGAAATATATTATTCGATCATTTACTTACAAAATCTCATTTATTATTGATACATCAATAAGTATATTTTAAAATTTACAAAATTATAATAACATATATCAAATTCGCCTTGAAAAAAGGGTATACATGGTTTTTCGTCCTAAAAGCTTATGGCCGTTACCGACAGGGTAGCACATGGACATAGACCAGTAACTGAAGCATGGACTCCGGCTATTCCATGTCCGGCCCCAGATTTGCTATTCCAAAGTAAACTATCTGAGAGAACTGAAAGGACGAACATATATGGTGGACGAAACATGATGATAGGAGCATGGACAATGGTGTCATGAACTATCTTTACATTTTTTTCAGGCTTATAATTAATTAATTTAATTAGCTAAAAAATATTCAAGATTAGATATTACCATTAAATATTTAAAACCTGGAGAGAATAGGTTGTAACCACATGAATATGGATTGGAAGATATAATAATGAGCCATATACTCTCTTCGGTTTTATATTATTGACACCGTTAATTTTTAACATCTACTTTGACCATTCGTCTTATTAAAAAAATGTATTTAAATGTGTAAAATTTTATTATTATTTGATTTATCATTAATAGAATTTAAATTACAATTAATAATTTTACATATTTAAACAAATTTTTTGAATAAGACGAATAGTAAAAGTTGATATTAAAAATCAACGATGTTAATATTTTAAAACCGAAGAAGTTATATACATAGGAGTATAGATGAAGTAAGAGAGTGTGAGAATTTGATGTCGACCACAGACATTGCAGTATGGTAGAAGCATGATCCATCGTGCCGCTTGTGCTGGTCCCGCGCGGCGCGCCTCGCTTCTCAGACTCCGAGTGGTGGTAGGATTCTTCAACTCGACCGTGCGCCGCGCGCACCAAGTCAGGGCGAAGCAGACGACGGGCGCATGCATGCTCCCTTCAGTTCGCGTCACGTCAGGGAACTTTTAACGATACACACGCGTGAACAATGAATGCATGCAGCGTTTTGACCTCTTGATAGGTGACGGGCGCGTTCTCCCGGAGCTGCGACGGCGACACGGTTTCGGCCGTCGCGCATATATCGCGGCGCACGGCGACACAAAAAGCAAAAGCAAGCACACGTAACGTACTCCCTCCTGTTCGTCGTTTTGGAAAACAATATGGTTTTTAAAGCATAATTTTAATTTTAATTTTCTATAAAAATATTTATTAAAAAGTAATATATTTATATTTAACAGATTTTAAAATAGACCAAATGAATATAAATCATTTATTTATATTAATCTCGAGACTTTAATTGTTCTTTTACCTCCTATAAGATAAAAGTTTTTTAAGAATTATTAATTGCTGAATAAATTAATCTAGAAAGTTTTTTTTAATTATTAATTACTGAATAAATCAATTTTGAAAGTTATTAGTAAGTTTTGGCAGATGTTAATCAGAGACATGTTCCTTATATAAATCAATGATTGAATTCATGTTACTTGGTTTATTTTAAAAAGACTCATATTTTTATAAAAATACTTATAAGATAAATTTAATCATATGATTTCATATTTTTAAACTTAGTATGTTAAAGCTTATTTATAGTTTGTATTTCTAATATTTGACTATAAAACATTGTTATAGATGACTTTTTTTAACCGGAACAGTACCGCGTATGTATGTGACGCACGCCGCCTCGCTGAGCGGCGTCGTCTCAGCAGCTAGCGCTCTGGCATGGTCGACCGGCAGGCCGCACCTCACATTCGCAGCCTTTTGTTTTCCCAGTGAAGACCAAAAAGTGTGCCAAGACACAAGACCGAACCGAAGGCGTGTGCGTGCAATGTCGCGGAACATTCCAGAAACGGTTTTGAGTAGTCCACACCTCGCAAAAGGTAAGTATTCCTCTTTAACAAAAACCATCGGGAGACATGAGACATCTCGTAGCAAGCTAGACCTAGTAGGGCCATTCTAATCTGAGTACTGTACTCCCTTTTCAAAATATAAGTATTTTTAAATTTAGTTAAAGTAAAATTATTTTTAATTTTTAATAATAATATTTAGATAATTATATAATTTTTAATATAAAATATATATTTTTTATAAAAGTTTATTTTATGACAAATTTAAAAAATATAATTTTTATATGATAAAACATTATTAACGGTCCATCGGGTGTATCAAAGCCTTTGTTGCAACAGTCACATCATTTTCGATCTTTGCATACCTAACGTCTAGAATTTCGACACCATGCAATTTCTATTCCAAAACATGGTACAATAAACATCCTTGCCTTGCGATTAATTAACGGGGTCACCACAACCGTATTATAGCTGTACACTCAGCTCACACATATCGCCTGCTACTAAAACAATTATAAATCCCATGCTTAATACTACCTTTCGGTTTTAAAATAGTGGTACCATTGA
The DNA here is from genome assembly GCA_001602295.1 of Zoysia matrella. Lineage (NCBI taxonomy): Eukaryota > Viridiplantae > Streptophyta > Magnoliopsida > Poales > Poaceae > Zoysia > Zoysia matrella. The sequence continues at coordinate 31,464 of BCLG01000412.1, read as the reverse complement.
CTTTTACCTTGATCATTACTCTTATTTAAAAATTAATAAAATGCTTAAAATGATTATATTAGTTGTGTTTTAAGTATATTTAATTATAAAGGATTATAATATAATATTTATCATATTTTTTAATAAAATGGATAGTATTCAAAGTCATCAATATTTTAAAATTAGAGGGAGTAACTCAGAGGCTCGAACATGGAGTTTTATTGTGATGTAAGTACCAACAAGAATCCTTAAACAACTTATATATGTGTTGACAAAAGTGAGGCCAGAGCTTTCAGAGATGCTATATCATAGAGATCTAGTAGTTTGACCTAGAGAGTGGGGAGGCATGCTATCCTGATGAGTATTTGCCTTTTTGCTTAAAAGGTTTAGATCAATAATATCATGTTTGGCTGCAGGATGTTGAGACTCGATTTGTGGACGTGTGGACCTGAATTTGCTGAAACAGACCAGAATTACTGGGGCCGAAATTGTAGGCACGAACAAAATGCTTCCCCGTTAATTTGTATACATTTGATTGCACACATTATAAATAATAATATTAAAATACATCATTTAAAGACTAATTATATGTCATAAAACTATTTTATGATGCGGCCAAACAAAAATATCTTCACCTTAACACTCTGTTAGAGACACGACATACAAGAATAAAGCACTAATCTATTTTATGTATATCAACTATTATAAAAAAACAAAAATATATTCTATGTTATAAATTGAAAATCTAGCATATATATATTTCGAAACTGGAGTTGTGCCAAACTAGACCTAAAACTTTGATGCCCACAAACAAGCTACTGTATCTATATATCAATATCATGATCATGCGTTGAAGTGAGTGACTATGCATGATCAATGTTAAATTCATTTCGACCCTGATCCACCGATCTATCTGTTAGGTTACCTTGACCTTTTTGTTTGTTTTGGACAGCCCCAATATGTCAATGCACTAGTGCCTAATGTAAAAGAGGCGGGCTGGGGGCCGTACATTTCCAGTGAGGGAAGCGATAGAAAGCGCATTCAGCCTGCTGGTTACGTGGTTAGTTCCAATATGATGCGGCGGACTGCACAGGAGTAGAGGTGTTTGCCGGAACACTATAAGTTAATGGCAGCGAGAATGGCATTACGCCATGCGTATGTGATCATATCAAGAAACTTCTCCTGGTGATAACGAGAACTATATATAGATCGAGTAAGGTTTTATCAGTTTGCTTATTTATTCTTTTTTTTCCCATTGTGATCTGGGCTTGGATTGTATTTATAATATATACGTTGATTAGCTAGAGTCCGATCGCAAAAAATAAAAAAAATCTGAAGTCAAAATTTCTCACAGCATGCTTAAAACATACTCCCACCCTCTGTTCTCAAATTGTTATTGTTGGTTAGTAAAAGTATGAATTAATCAGCGATAATAGTTTTAGAATAGAGCGAGTACTACAAGTAAGTTCATTAGGGTCTATATACAAGAAATTGAAGCACATGGTGTATTTGCCAAATATTTCCTGAAATGTATAAATAATATGGATATATAGCCTTCTAAATCATGATGAACTTGAATTCAAAAGATGTGATCAAAACTGCTGTCTGCTCTTATTATTGGAATGAAAGACGAAATTTTGTCCAGATAGGAAAGTTCAAAATAAAAAGGGCTAAGGAATGAAATGACGACTTTTTTAAGGCTAAACAAGAAATTATCTCTTTAAATCTTATGAAGAAAAGATGCACAACAGTAGTCCTTAATTCTTTTTAAGTTTTGTACGTACCATAACCTGGAAGTTAGGTCATCTAAGAAGCAAGTTCACTCCTATTACATAAGACAAATTTTATGGTAGACCTAAATAAATATGAGCCGTTCATTTATACGGATCTCGAGAAGAAAGTGGTTCTCTTAAGATGTAAAAGAACTAAAATAATTAAATTAAAAGAAAATCAATAAATCATGAAAAGCGGTGCATGCGACAGTTAAGGAAATAAAATTCTTTAGGTTTGGAAATAAACTATTTGATATATTTGAAAAGTTGCATGTGTTGTTATAAATAGGTAAGTGAACAGTTGGTTCTCACTTTTTTTTTCTCATAACGTGACAGCCTTCTCATGCTTTTGTTTAGCCGGTCAATAGACACATGGACACATGCTTATACTCATACTCCTATGTGACACCGGACACATGGTCAAATGACACACACATGCTTATACTTTTAACGCGGCACAATGGACACAGCCGGTCAACTGTCAATGATCGCTTTTTTCTTAAAAAAAAGTTTGAAAAAATTAAAAATTTTAAAAAATGAAATTGAAATCCGATCAAATTGATCGGTAAACTGATTGACTCAACTGGAAAACTAGTCAAATTGATTTGAATTCAAAATTTTAAAAATTGAAAGCGGAACATGATCACTTTTTTACGGATAATGTATAACGTGATAGGTACAACCAGTGGCTTACTTGATCAACGGTCAATGATCATTTTTTTACGGAAGACGTGACACCCTGTTCACGTTGATTTAAATTCAAAATTGATATGGAAGGAAAACTAGTCAAATTGATTTGCATTCAAAATTCAAAAAACTGATACGGAAGGAAAGTGCTCCGCCGCTGGAGATCTCGCTGATGCATGTTCGCGTTGTCCGTAGAAGGAAAGAAATGATATGGGCGTGAGATATGGTATGTTTGCCGGCTAAACGTTATATTACCATTCGTATTTTATTTGTTTCCATCAAAAAATCAACGATTCAGATTGATTCAATGTTTCAACTTTTAGGAGGTGAAAGAAGAGTAGATAGTCTATCTTAGCAAGGCTCTTATATAATTAGCTAAGAGATGGCACCCAAGTTATATTTTGCCGACCACAAAATCCTTGCCGTTCAGTTAGGAGGAAAGGTCGACATTGTATAATTGAAAACGACCAATAGTGAGTTCTCTATACTACTTTATTATAAAAATCACTATATATCATAGAACAGACTACAAGTTTCATTACCTGTTACACAATTTGATTTTTTCTGCCTATAACGGAATTTATCTTGTTCGTCTCTCCAAACTTTAATTTTTTGAGCCTTGTTGTTCTTCATGAAAGTTTCTAGAGGGCAGTAATTATTTAGAATATGGTAATGAAATTATAACTTAACTTTGTTTTCTGAAACAACAATATCTGTGTTATACCTTACTGTATCATATGGCTAGTACGAATCTAGAAAGTGGGTGCAACAACCATGGAAATCCTACATATTAGGCTTGCCGCAGTTAATCTAAAATATATATGACGGACGTAATTTATTAAAATAATTTGTACTAGACTCATATTCCATATTTGCACTATACGAGAGTTGCACGTGAAGAAAAATGTTAGACGATAAGCTAGTGAATAGTCCATCCTTTCCTGATCATTTTTAAGCTTTTGAGTGTAACTGATACGTGCATATTATCTTAATACTCAATGCAGTTAATCTAAAATGTAAAGTACATGTGATGCTACAGTGCACATCACTAGTTAGGAGCTAGTATTAATATATTAGCCATGCGCGTGCTGATCCTTGCGGCATCCTTTGCATCCAAGAAACTGGTTGCGATGCCTTTTGCTGCCACACGTACCTGCACTCAGGACTAACTAAACCTCATTTCTCTACATGCATCTGCTAGTGTCTGCACGCACTGAGCCCGAGTAGTGCAGATCGATGATGCGCGCGATCCACGGAAAACGCAACCCAAAGTTGTGCTAACATATATATAGCCTGATATATATACGATCCGATCGATCAATTGTATCAGTTTCTGCTTATGTTCGTCTCATAATGAACTTCATTTTCATGCATATAGCTAGTGCTCTCAAGCATATGACAAATTAGCACACGCTAGGTAACTTAGCAGCCGTGCAACAGGATAGGCTCTCTATCTCTTGGATCCCAGTGATCCGGTGACACCTGGAAGGGCGCAAACAGGCGCCGCGGGAAAGCTACAAGCCTACAAGAAAGCTGGATGGGGGCTTCTCCATTCTTGTTGATGGCGATGCTAATTAACTCAGTTGCTCATGACGATAGCACCGGTTATTAATTTGACCAGCCAATGCGCAGCCGTTCTTTTGCAAAAGCGTCGGGGTCACTATATATACGGCCACCATGCACGCCTTAGGTTGCCATCGGCGCAAAAATATCTCAATCGCACAATAATATTATCTACTCCCTCCGTTCGTAAATCCGTGTTGCTTCAGACAGCAGAATAGAACTGGCAATCGTTGTCTCAACATCATTATTTCACATATGAGTTCAGATTGCCAAAGAGGTGGCTATAATCTAACCGGACCATGATATGATCCGATCCTTGTTCATCGATATATAGATCTTGCCACTTAGTTTCCTTTCTCAATTATTTGTTTATATTACAATGTGCTCTCAGGATATGTGTCCGGCACCCAAGGTTAATGAAACCGTTCGGTTCGGTAAAACCGGTCGAGGCGGTATTCCGGTTTTCGAAAAAACCGAAAAAATCGGTCCGAAAACATGTCAAAATTTAAAATTTTGAAGTTCACCGGTTTTCAAACCGGTAAACTGGCCGATATTAGCGGTAAACCGGCCGGTTTGGCCGACTAGTCGGCCGGTTTCAGGAGAAACCGTTGAGGCGGTAAACCGGTGGTTTTGACTGAAAATCGGCTGGTTTCGGTGAAAAACCGGTCAACAAACTAAAAAAACAGAAAAAATGTTGAAAAATTCGGAAAAGATAAAAAAAAATCTAAAAAATTTTGGCATGATTTTTTTAAAATTCTTGCAATACATTTACACAATATATACTTTATCAATGCGTAATAAACACACAATTTGATAATATATCCATACCAATACAATATATATTGGATACATAAAGTCATACATAAAGTTCATACACAAAGTTCATACACAAAGTTGACACTTCACATTGAAATTGTATTCCAATCAAAATAAGCCCTGTTGCACTCATCACTTGACATTATTTGAACTCCTCTAGTGACGAGCAACTCGGCTTTGAATTCATTTCAAGTTTGACCTGTTCAAGCCGAAGTTGTCTCTCATTGTGAGCGCAACATGTGATAAAATTCAAGATTCTGCCATTGGTACACTCATGTGGTCGTTGATTATGAGGTTGGATCACTCAAAGGATAATTGTAGTAATCAAGACTTTGGTTGTACGAGGTATCACTGTCTGTCCTCGAGTAGTAAGTACCATATTGATGCTGTCTATCCTCTATTGTGGTCCTCTGTGACTGTAGAGCCCCATAGTTTTAATTTTATGTAGCATGGGTGAAGTCTGTCTTACCTGTAAAAAAAGTTAAGTGTAATATAAAACACTTAAAATTACTCATATGATGCGAAGATATCGTTACCTGTGAAATAATACGTAGTTGATGGTGGCTGAGAGTCAGTAACCACGTCCGCATCGTAAGGTGGGCTTCGTCTGGCGTCTCCAGAATCTATGGAGTCGTCACTGGCCACTTTAGTAGTTTTTTCTTTACCTTTACCTTTGCCTTTGCCTTTGCTCGTGCTCCTTTTCTTTTTAGCAGCTGCCTTTTTACTTTGACACTGGTGTTTTCTCTTTCCTATGTGAGTGTCACTCACATTTTTTTTGTCCATTCAGACATCGTTGCAGCACGAGATAACTGTAGCAACTGTCTACTAGCTGCATCACTGCTTACTAGATGTGATAGCAGAGGAGTGTCACTCTCTGTGTCCTCTTCATCAAAAAGAGGATCAACATTTGATCTTCTATGTTTCATCCAATCTCTCATTAGATTTGAAGAATCATACAACGATAGGTTTATGAGACGATCAAAGGGATTAGGTTCAGGTGGTTTATATATGAATACAGCATCCTGCATCCGTATTTTGAGATTGTAGTTGACATACACTAATTTATGCAATTTGACATGGGAGTCTGTTGTGCACCTTCATGTGTACCAATGCGAATGTACTCTAATTACACTCGCATCCGCTAGATAAAGCGCACTGCGACACTAGACGCACAGCAATCTTCTGAAGATTTGGTGTGTCACCACCAAACATGTGTCACCATTGAGTAGGTGAAGTTTTTGTATCCACAGCCATCCTACTCGCCAACTCAGTTGCGAATGCACCTTATTTTCTTCTCCAAATTTCCGCCTCCTGCAATGCCTGAACACACGTATCAGTGGGTGCTATACGCGAAAATGCATCTCGAAGATCATGCAACGTGTTTGCACTGAACCAATACGAGTAGTGTGCCCTTAGGTGCAACGCTCCAGCTATATATAATATAGCAATAATTAGATACGTAACAATAATTAATGAAATACATTACTGATTATGTTGGTAAAAAACAATTTTACCTGCATTGACAAATGTGTCATTACATATATCATGCATCCGACGATTAATAACCTCCATGTACCTCTCGTACTCTCCATCATCATTGCTCATTTTTTAATATATGGTACCTCATAAGAACTTCACTTAAGTTGGCCGTCTTTTCTTCGTCAGAAAACCAAAGAAATGCATACAATGGTTGCATGATATCCACCACATAATTCATTATGCCCCACCATGACATGCTAGCTAGGCATGAGTGTGCATACCTTCCCTCATCAGTGTTAGATCATCGACTTTCTAAAAAAACTTTGAGAACTCATCTATGCCATGAACTTGTCTCGCCTACGATGCATACTCTCAAGAAACATGTAGTTAGTGCCAAAACGAGTTGCATTCCATCTCACTAACTCACCATCAATAGCATTCTTCATCATGGAGTGGAGCTAATTATGATTATACAACCAACGAGAAACTCTGCGAGCGAATTGTATCACAGCTTTGTGTTATGAAAACTCACCAATGATCTTTAGTATCAAGTTGGTTGTATGTGCCACACACGGTTGCCAGACAATATGAATGTACTTGTTCCTTAGGTGTTTGCACGCTTTTTTGTAGTTCGAACCATTATCTGTAATAATCTGAATAATATGCTCTGGACCAATATCAATGCACACTTTATTTATTTTTTGTAAATGGACATAACATAAATACAGTGGTGCAAATTCATTGAATAATCAATAGAAGTAACATGTGAACATACCTTGAATATGAACTCTGCTGACTGGCTGTTTCCTGTAACATTAGAAGAGTTGTGAAAAAATAAGACACCATTAGAGTAGATCATAAAATTTATCGAGCTCATCCCTGTAGGTCCAGTCCACGTATCGCACATGATAGTTACACCATGCATTGGCCACTATAGCTTGAATTTCTCGAATTCTTTTTCAATATCTTTTTCGTTTTGATCAAGGTATGTTCCATCTATTTCCCTGTCAGTTGGGCTAGAAACGCCCTCACCTGCAAATATAATGAATCATGACCAAAATATGTGCAAACATACTGTGAACATAATGAACAAAATGAAAGTAGTGTACCCTATCTCTGTGTCTCTTTGATTGCGCTAATGAAGTATAGATTATCTGCCTTCCTACCAGCGATGACTTCTGTGTGAAAGAATTTAGACCACGTCTTTCCAATTGCTGACTTTGCTACCTTGCTTTTTGCGGTCTATGAACCAGTATCTATCCTAGTTTGAACCCGTTCTCTGAAACTTGACTTCTGTGACATTGATCTTCTCATCATGCCAAACAATCCTCCACCACCACCTTCACAAGAAGCACATGCACCTTGAGACGAACCACATGCACCTTAAGAGAAACCACCTACACCCGAGAAAGCATCTGCACCCGACGAACCACCAACACATTGCTCGAATTGACCACCATACATACGCTATCGCTGTCGAAAATCCTCCGCCTCTCTAGATAGCCGCATGGCAGCCTGCAGGTCCTCATCATCCTCCACATTCACATTACCCTGAGATGCAACATCTTGCTGTCTCAGGGCCTATCTAGCTCGCTCCTTCCTCCGCTTCGCGTTCCTATCAAGCTCTCGACGGAAATAGTCGCTCACGTCGAGAGGAACGTGAGCACAACCCATCACGTTGGTGCTCCGATGTGTCAAATGTTGCTTGAATCTCATGGCACCACCCCCTCTCTTCACGCTTTTGCAGTACTTGCAACGGAACCCGAGGTACACATTCTCTCCATGTTCTCAAACTGAATCTGGTTGATCCGATATACTACATTGAACAAAACATTGGAACTAAGCAAATCACTCAACATTTGAAGAAAAATTGGAAAAAAACAGCACTGACCTCCTCTGCTCGAAATCCGATAGATCGACCGACTTACCGCCGGTATCGGCCGGCTTACCGGACTAGCCAGTTGGCTAGCCGCTTCCCCGGCTTCCTCGCGGCGTGCGCGCGGCTAGCCGCTAAAGCTGAGCGGCTAGCCGCTCCAAGGAC
>BCLG01000412.1:0-22441 GCA_001602295.1 Zoysia matrella | reverse complement strand
CTTTCCAGACCGATCTCCAATGGGAACTTGAGATATGGAATGCATGCATGTCTGCCAAACTCGATCTGTGGTGGTGTTAATTAGCGGTTAAAGAAACAAAAGCTTTAGCGGTTAAAGAAACAAAAGCTACTCTTTCACTTTCATCAGCCAATTAGATGTGTGTTTGCAGCAAATGTAACAAATAAAATGACTGGGAATTGGAATGATCTAAACTTACTCATAAGGCATGTAGGAGTACTGAACAGCGGCTTGCACATTTTCTCTTTTTTTTTTCTTTAAAATGATAAACGTGTTTATTTTCTAAGATAGTGATTTTCACTACTACGTTTTGTAACTTTACAGGTTTACATTGATGCATACCTCTATTTTACAAAAGTTATACTCCTCCATCCCAATTTACTTATCATTGTAGATTCATCTTGTTTTCCCAAATTACTTGTCATTTTCACTTTACAATACTCATTTCTCTCTTTTCAACACAACTCTCTCTCTCTCTCACTATTTTTTATATGCGTCACCTTTTCACTTCTCCTAAATTCTTGTGTCCTTACATAAAATGACAACTAATATTTGACAAACAGAGTAAATTTTTAAAGGTAATTCTAGTGGTCGTCCTAATTAATGTTATAAACTTAACATGATAGTATCTCTAAGTTAAGACACTATCGTACACTCCAAGACACCATCGTCTACTCCAAATGTTTAACTACATTGACGATGACTCACCGCAAACTTGCCATATCGATGTACGTGCTAGCTTTTAGACGATCGACGAGCATGCAGATGCAGTGTCGTTCTCACTTATCAGGAACAACGAGATATAGGATCATAGGAGAGAGACACCGAAGGTCGACACATGTGCATATATATAAAGAAGTAAATACCCATGTGTCAACCGAAAGGTCCCCCTAGGCGCGACATGTGGCAGGCTACGGTGACACATAAGCCACCGGAAGAAGGGTGATTAGGAGCCGGGGGTTTCAGTGCGTTTGGCCACACGTACCACGCACTCTGGAAGTCGAAGGCAAATATCACCCGGTAATTAGGCGACGATCGATGAAGCTAGCTAAGAACTCTCTTCTGCTCTCCATTGATGGGGGTATTTTAACCTATGGCGGTTCCTTTCCCAGCCCTATAAATACCGTTGGGAGAGACCAGGTAGAAGCAACATTGCAAGCCTCTGTTAGCCCCCAAGACCAAGAGAGAGAGAGAGAGACAGATCTCCTTGTTGCTCTCTTGAACAGAGCTTCTGTTCATAGAGTTTGCGGCAGGAGGTCGGTCTCGAACTTATTGTTAGCTTTCCAAGATGGTTACCGTCGGGCAACCGTTGGTCTTTGCCGTGGGGATACTAGGTATACACTATCAGTCCTAGCTAGTTTATTATACACACACACACACCATCACTCAGTTTAGCTATTCTTTGAGATGCATGCTCACAAAAAATCAAATAAAATTGTCGACCCTTCAATATTCTGTGGGCAGTCATGCGTGAGTTAACCATGCTATTAACCAGCATGCAAATAAAAATGACTAAGTACTAACCTTTTTTCCATTGTCTATGGTCGTGGAGGCAACATCTTATCATTTCTGGTCACCCTTGCACCACTGTAAGTGTACATGCCCGTATGTTCATCAAATTAATTAAGCTTCTACATATCTCAAAGTTGCTGCCATCTCTAATCTTGAGTGGATCACCTGATTACCATATGCTACATGCATGAAATGGAAAACAGGCCGACGTTCTACCGCGTGTACAGGAAGAAGTCGACGGAGTCGTTCCAGTCGGTGCCGTACGTGGTGGCGCTGCTGAGCGCAATGCTGTGGCTCTACTACGCGCTGCTCACCAAGGACGTCCTCCTCCTCTCCATCAACGCCATCGCCTGCGTCGTGCAGTCCGTCTACATCACCATCTACAACGTCTACGCGCCCAAGGAAGCAATGGTACTTACGCACATCTCGATCTCGTTCTTATAATGATTTGAATCGTCAGTAGGTCAATATAAGTAGTATTGCATCACCGTCTCTCGCATGCACGCGCAGGCTTTTACCGTGAAACTGATGTGCACGATGAACGTAGCGCTCTACGGGGGCATGGTCGCCTTCCTTCAGTTCTACGTCGAGGGACACCGCCGTGTCGCCGTCGCCGGAGGAATCGGCGCCGCCTTCGCCTTCGCCGTCTTCGTCGCTCCGCTCGCCATCATCGTAAGCATCGCTCTTTCTATTGATATATATATCATCTCAAGGACATATATACTAACACCAGATGCTGAATCCGATAACCAACAGAGGCAAGTGATCCGGACCAAGAGCGTGGAGTTCATGCCCTTCTGGCTCTCCTTCTTCCTCACCCTAAGCGCCGTCGTCTGGTTCCTGTACGGCCTCCTCATGAAAGACTTCTTCGTGGCGGTACGCATCCACACTCCAGCTTCATCATATCAGTAAATTTCAGTAATCATCGATCGATCCCTTGCTCGCTTTTCTTACCTTTAAGCACGCGCTTCCAAAGGTGACTAACCAGCTTAAGCTTCTATTAATAGTTTTTTACGTGCTCTTTTTGGGTAGCCATGCATAGTGAAAGCTAGCACAGGTGTTAGCGCGTGTGTGATTGCGTCACTTCACCAAAGCCAGATGTTTTGTGGCTACAGAACTTAACGAAAAGATCACACTCCACGTTACTGTCTTTTGCAAAAACAACTGATTAATAATGGAACGCGTGCGTGATGTGCAGATGCCGAACGTGCTGGGGCTGCTCTTCGGCCTGGCGCAGATGGCGCTCTACATCATGTACCGGAACCCCAAGAAGAGCGGCGCCGTGTCGGAGATCCAGGTCGCGCAGCAGCAGCAGGAGGTCGCGGACGAGGTCTCCAAGGACCAGCAGCAGCTGCACACCCACCACAACGTCGCCGACGGGGAGGTGGCCATCATCTGCGACGTCGCTGCCGATAACGACGGCGCGGACAAGAACGACGACGACGTCGCCGTCGATATCCTGCCGCCGTCAACCCCGCCACCTGAGAAGGCGCCGCCATCGCTCCCGGCGCCGGCGGTGCCGACCGTGACGCAGATGGCCATCGAGGTGGTCTGAATCTGATAGATCGATGGACACAAGCACGCATATGACTGACCTGACTACTGCCGCTCAAATCTTTCGATCAGTTGTTATGAATTACTTTCTGTATGAACGATTGCTGTAACGCATGTATGTACCGTACGTGCGGCGCCGCGGTGCAAGTAGACGCGTCCAGCTGATCAGTCAGTGCACTCAGGTGGCTACACGAGTGCCTCTTACCTGTGGTTAAGGCTCGTGTTAATTAAAATTCGTCGTCTGTGCGATGAAGATGAGTTGGAATTAGCTTTGATGGCCGTTCTTCCAAGATTGGAGAATCTGCATAGCTCGATACGGGCACTGATGGTATCCATGTACTATGTATGTACTCTTCTGTGCTGCATTACAATCCTGCATGCAGTTTACTCTCCGATCAATTAAAGAGCTAGCCATGTACTATTTGTTTACACTGCATGCGGTCATGATCCTTTGTTACTTTTGTTGGAGATGAGATTTGAGTGGTGATAAACTATGGATCAGATCGATTGGTGGTGTCCTCGATCCATCTCCTCTGCACAATTTCGCTGTGGTCGATCGATCGGGGGTCGACAGAGAGACGCTTCCCGAAGCGTCCATGGCTCGCTCGGTGGAAGGCAAAAGGAGCAGTATTCCTTAATTTATTTCCTTGTTTAGTAAGGCGGAAGTAGATTAATTAATCAAGAGGAAAAGTCACTTCTCTGAGAAGCAGTCTGAATAGAAGATAGTAGATGACTTCACAATGTGAGGAAAAATAAGGACGCGCGAAAAAGAAAATAAAATGCAAAAAAGAAAAAGAAAAAATTATCAGAGCCTTCCGTCAGCCTATAAACGAGCGAAAAAAGAAAATACAAGGGGAAAAAAAGGTTATCAGAGCCAGGTTTCGATCCTGGGACCTGTGGGTTATGGGCCCACCACGCTTCCGCTGCGCCACTCTGATTTGTTGTGCAATTGCTTGATTTTAATGTTAATCATATATATAGAAGATAATCTAGATATCCACCTACAAAATATCTGCGCATGCCCGCAGCAAATTGTGCAGAACCAAAGTTGGATCATACGCGGATGAACATATTTAAAATATGCATGTGGACCCAGCCCCACATGCCCAGTGACTGAGGACACTGTATATATATCCGACTTCACAGAATATCTGTTCATGCCCACAGCAATTAGGCAGAACCATAATGAAATCGAACGCGGATGAACGTATCAGATTCGCCTGCGACCTATACTCAGGTCAGGCAACCCACGAATTCTGAGTAGTACAGTACTTAACTATTCATATGATACTTATGGTACCATACCTTCTAACGGCGAACACATTAGCTTCAAAGTCTAAAAGGCCAATTCAAGGCACACTACCACAGATAGAGCCATTAGAGACGAATGTTCAAAGTTATTATTCGAAGTCAACGACGACATCAATTTAAGAACGGAGAGAGTATTTGCCATGCCTCCTGCAAAAAGCTGGTTGACGGAGGCCTCACCGTTCGCCGTCGGTGTGCCGCCACCGATCGGTGAAGAACGGGCCGTACGACAAATCCCTGCGCAGCATAGCATCATTGCATCAGGCTTTCCGGCCGGCTGGCCTTTTTTCTGGTACCCATGAAAAGCATCACCAGAATTATCTACCCCTAGCGCTCCCCTCCTCGCCCTGCTGTTTCGCGGTGGAGGATTGTGATATGTTGGGTGGTTGCATTTGCGTTCCTTATTAGATAAAGAGATGCAGTAGAAGATGATCATACATATAGCTACTCAGAAATTCTGGTTGGCCACCAAATTTGAATTTCAGTTTAATTTTGACGGCTTTGAATCAAAATCAACCCGGCCCATGCCTGAGTTGAATGCACGCTATAAGTAGGATTGCCCTTTCGCCCCCCCCCCCCTTCCCCCGGTGACTCGCAGGTTAGGTCGGTCATGCTAAAGCTATCTTATGTTGTTTGGATATGCATCATCCCTGAGACCACACATATTTCTGGTCATCTGAAAGATAATTGTGTTTGGCGTTCATAAACTGAATGCTAATACCGATTTGATACAATTGAAAGACTGTTTTACGCAAGGCATGATGGTGCATAGAGCATTGGTCATATGCACAACAGGTAGGAAAACATACATCTTTATTTACTTGCATAGTACAATGTAAATCTGATATAGGGTGCTGCATATTTATTGCTTGCATAGTACATATTGATCCATATATATATATATATATGTTCACCCAAAGATAATAAAGGGCAGCCCTAGCTCCCTCTTGCATAGGATTTGACCATTTGCCTCTTTTGCACAAAGATTTCCCTACATTTCTGCAAGAGGCTGTTTCTAAGACTTAGAATCCACGCTAGGGCTCCCCTTTTTTCACACAAATATAATGAAATCGGAAAATAGTAGATTGGATGTATCCCAGGTGGAGTACATCTTTTTATTTGCATTAGATACCTCACTAAATGCCAGAAGACTGTAATTTACAGCGGGTAGCTATTTAAAATGGGATAGGATTGACAAACAGGCGTTTGATGACCCCCTTGAGTCCATCACTGTATGTAAATGCATCCTTTTTATCATTGTATATGAACGGCATGCTGGTGGTTAAGTTGACAACTCGTTGCACCGCTGGAAATATCTCATGATGATCAAAACATGTTTGATTTATAGTTTTCCATGCGTCTTCAATAAGAGATTCTATCTTGATAAGGGCCACCTCACTTGTAACACGATGCTCATTAATGTAACACTCTACAGAGCTGGCCACATCATTTTTGTTTTTCCCCCGCTATAAAAAACACATAATTAAATATAGAGTTAGTAATCATTCATTCAATAATGAACTTAGAGTATGGATTGTTTTGAGAAAATAGGCCACACCTTAAATGAAGCAAGGTCATTCATGAACCGTGTCACCTCAGCAAAAGCCTTGACTGCATCAGTGCAGCTGATTGCCCACTCAAGTGCCTCCTTGGTTGCTACATCATCTTCCATGCCAACTAGCAGCCCAACACTTGCAAACGGTGCACCTGAGCACACTATAGATACATTCACTTGATCCTTAAATTTTGGCTTATAACCGTGATGAGACCATTCAGCTTCTTGGAGATAATTATTTGATAATATTTGAAACTGAAAATGCAAAAATAGAAAGTTATTAATCTCTCTGACTTGCTATTTCCTCATGATTAACTTAGCAGCTTTAAAGTAACTATGTTTCTATCTGTAATCATTGTATGACTGAATTTGGTCCTTGAAAGATGTACTGTTGTTTCTGTGGTTTAACATATATAAATGTTAACATATATTGTAATCGTTGAAATATGTAATAATATGATTTATAACATAATTAAAAGTTGGACCCCAAGGCCATAATTTCTTATTGGGTACATAAATGATTTAAAAAAAACTCGTAGTCTCGTACTGTTTTTCTACTAAATGCAACTCTGTACTTCTCATGTAGTTTCAGTTCATCCTCAAATTCCTTAAAGATTTCTATCAGCTTGAGGTAGAACATCTTTAAGTACTCTGGTAGAAGAGAAACAGCACTCTCCTCCCATCTGCATGCAAAATCATTTGTTAATCGTTGAGTGCAATTATTGTCTGAGCTAATGCTTTGCCTTCTAAAATTAAGAATGTTGAGATGGAGCACTTCAACCTTTGTATTGCTTGGTTTAGTTCTTGACACTCCTCCAATGTAGCACGGACGTCATAGGTGTCATCTGTCAGGATTATTAATGCAATTACCTTTGCAAGGATCATCCTTGCTCGTGTGTACTCTTGCTCATAGTATGCTGTATAGGCCCACAAGTAGCACTCAACCACTCGATCACGCGAGTAGGTTAGTCCCATTTCTTTGTAAAGATCTTTCCACCATCTGAAAGTATATATAAGTTGTTAGTGTTTGCAAAAGAAAGATGTACATTTATTTTATGGGATAAGTTGCACATGATATATTATTGAATAATCCACGTCTCTATTTAAGCAGATTAAACTAACTACAATTCGTAAATTTACTTGCAATTATCTCGTATATGTGTTATCATATTATTGAAACAGTTTACTAATGGAGTCTCTTTCAGGTTTGATCTATACCAATCTTTATGTTAAACAATTTTTTTTTCAGAACATCAAGTAACCGTTACATGTATTTTTAAAAAGCAGGCTGCTTGTAACACTAGGAGCACACATTCTTGGGAGAACATTGTGCATGTATTTTTACTATTGGAGTAGCTGACCATACATCAAGATCTAATGATAGTGAGACTAAACATTTTTATTTTTTTAATGTAATACAGATGATATCAATACCTGCAAAGAGCCTTCAGCTCCTTCAAGTGTAGACGCTGTAAAAGATTAAAATCCAACTTGGCTAACTCTAAAATGGAGGAGTTGTATGTCGGCTCTTCCTTGTACTCTGGTATGTAATGTAGAGCCTCTACTCTTTTCAAGGTTCGTGACAGTGGTAGGTGAAGAGCACGCTTGACTTGCTCAGTCAATGGATACTCGAGGTTATCTTTTATTGATTCAAGGTGCTTCCTTGCAAATAAGATAGTCTCTTCAAGCTCTGTCTCTCCATGAATTAAAAGATGAGCTGCATTGTATAAACGTAGTAGCCCCTTTGGATCATTAATTATGTCAATGTTGAAAGCCCCATTTTTGTCTTTGAACTTGTTGAATTCATCTGCAACCATCATACAATCAGATTGAATGCAAATGACACATCTTATGAGCTTATTAGCACTAGATGATTTAATATACTAGTAGTAAAGTTCTTAAAAGTTGAAGAAAAAAATTACCAAAAAAAAGTCATATATATGAAAACTGGTAAACACTATTATTAGGTGCTCTGCTTTTAGTATGTACCTGGAGACACCCAAAACCCTTGCTGCCTCAACAGGCGGAACCGAAGAGCAACCTCATGGAGACTTGTGCTGTTAAATTCGCTTCCATGGATGCTACTTAACAGGGATCGAATTGGTTTGGTGAAATGATGATCTATACTTAGATGTTGAAGCGTGTCAATTAGGTTCAGTTGCTCAACTATAGTTGTGCATGCTTCAAACAGACCACTTATTTTCTCCTTCTGTTTGTTGGCCCTCTCTATCATCCATTCTCCTGATTCCTAATTCATTCAAGAATTTCATTATGTTGAGTTACCTCAAAACAAGCCTGTGCCTTTTTGCATTTGAATTTGATAGAGTATTGAAGTTTACAAGATTGAAAATGTTGCATACATGAGTTTTTCAAAGATCATGATAACTGTATTATAAAACTGGGACCAAAGCATGTCCATGCATTCGGAAGGGGATAAGTGGCATTGTTCCATATTAATCCTGCCCTTCTCATGTAAAACAAAATTTTATTAAAATGTTTCGTTAACTCTACATTTAAGGATTTTTGCTGTAAAAAACATTTAAGGAAAATTTATCTTTCTTGCATTGCTAACATATGGCCCTTCTCTATTGACAAGTGCGCTTTTAAAAAAGGAAAAAAAATGATGAGTTAACATATTAGTACAGCATAAAAATATACTTTTGGGGAGATTTGTGTTTTTTTTTCATGTGAAGTGTTTGACCAACCAATGTTATATAACAATAGAATTTTTCTGGCAATGAACTGACGAGCAGATGTTGTGATTTGATAGAAAAGTATCTTTAAACCTTATGGATTTGCACTTGTGAGCATGTATAAGAATGTTAAATGACTACAATGTCCCACTATATAAATATTTGAAATTCAACCAAAGCATCTGTTTGCTGCAGGACATATATACGTCAAGGTGAGGCGCTTCAAGAATAGAACAAAATGCATCCGAACACATGTCAGGGTAAAAGGTAATTTCGTACTCTAAGATAAGATAATACAGAAAGAAATAGTATCATAGCCTTAAGTATTTCAGATGAAAAACATAGGTAACAATGCCTGTGATGGTTCTGGACTGTAGCTGATGAAGAAGTCACCCCATACTGTCGGATGAAAACCTGACTCCACACGAGCTGCCATTTCCATATTTCTCATTACTTGATGTCAAAAGATGTAGTGGCTTGGAGAAATTGCAAGAACACAGGGCCTTATATCTGGATGCCACGGTCCATTATTCCACTTGCACCGGTCAAAGAAGTGTCCATTATTCCACTAGTACAGGACATAAAAAGTCCTGGTATAAATATAAATGCAGGCTGCTAACTGTTGGTAGAATTCCGAGGCGACCCGTCATCTTGGTGGTCCTGTGTGACCCTACCTGATGGCTGATACCTGTAAAACTAATGCAAGACATGAAAAGTGACTCAAAAAATAAGTGGTACAAATGAAGGCTGCTAAGTGTTTGAACTTTGACTTCAGAGGGTGACCCCCTGAACTTGTTTCAAGATGACCTTGAAAGATTCATGTACTTTACAGGTAATACAACGACATGAAAAGGGCCCCAAAACGCTGGTACTGTACAAATGAAGGCTGCTAAATGTTTGTACTTTGACTGGGACTGAAGGTGAGAATTCTCGTTCTTCTCTGGCACTGGGCTGCTACGCTTCGCACGCTAGCAAACAATTCAAAAATTTCCATTAAAAATGCATAGATGAGGAATGTCCCCACTAAATTTTATGTCGAATTTCAAGCTATATTTTATTTTGTACATTTGGATAAAAAATTGTTTGAAAGTCGAATTTTGTCCTACCCTACAGATGAAACCACTTTTTTCAGTGCCCCCTATAGACCAATAATCCTACAGAGAAAAGCCGATAGAAGAGCTGAGCTAGAATCTCCAGCACTATCGGGTGATCATTGTAGCTCTAGATCACAAAAACATTTTGATGCTAATCTCCCTCATTCGTTATGTTTTGCTATATACATCTTCCTGCAAGTTGCTGTGTTAGCAACTCCGTTTCTCTTCAACTTGTCATCGTTGGTAATGCAAAGGGCCATGGCCCAGGTAAAGAAATAAACAAACCAAGCCCGGTGCTAACAAAACCAGCTCCCACATGGGTGCAGAATTGTCCGGACGATGGCAGCTGTTCGTCTACCTCATCTGATTTTACAATATTAACGTACACCTCCTAATGAATCCTAACTTCATTGATCGTTGTCTTATTTAAAAAATTATTCAAATATGTAAAACTTTAATCAAACCAAACCTCAATAAAGAGCAGCCCAGGCAGGGGCCGTGTCATGCTTCAAGCCGGCCCTACCTAGCTGCCCATCGTGCTAGTCGTGCTCGTGCTGGTCTGAAATAGCTGGGTTTCATGCTAGCCCATTTGGTCCATCCCACTTGGCGAGGTATAGCACTGCCGGTAGCAACATGGGGTCCATCTCCATTCGTGCTTGGTTGATCCACCTCCATGCATTCTCCACCATCGCCTTGATCCACCGCCTTTGCCTTCTCACGGGCCACGCTGTGCTCCTTGGCGTAGCACTCAATGGAGCTGGATCGCCGTGTCCTTTTTGTTCTTCTCCTTCTTTGTATGCGATGATATCGTTTAGGAACCGAGTGACCTCTCTTCTGGCGACGACCATGTCGAGAATGGCACCCAGTGGCGGAAACAAGGGGGGCGAGCAGGGGCTTGCTCCCCCCCCCCCCCCCACCCAACGTCTGAACAATTTTCAGAGTATCAGTAGGCAGCCCAAGGCCCAATCCACTCTCGGTCACCACTTGCCAGTCCCTCAGCAGTGCACATGATGCCACCATCCAGGAAACAGACCAGCTCCAAAAAGGTACTAGTAGAGGAATTAGGGATGGAAAAAGACCAAGCCACCAAGGAAACAGCCCGCCACTCACAACAGCAGCATGAGCGCACCACGGCGCGTCTTCCCCTACCCGGCCACGAGAACTTGCTCGCTGATGCCGGACGGCCAGCTCTCCGTTCAATTTTCAGTGCTCCTGAGCCTTCTTCCAGCCATTAAGGCGCATGGATTCCCTTATTTCTTTTATGCCATCTCCTCTTAAATTAGATATGGATGCAAAGATTAGTTCTTATGATTTCATCAAATCTTATGATTCAGTTGGACCTTGTATAGTTAAATTGAAGTTAATAGAGATGTAATTTTCATATTTTTAAAAACAAATTATTTTAGTTCACCTAATATATGCGCATTTATATCATAATGCCATTGTTTTCCTAAGGGTTGTCGACATTGATGTGTCAATTTCAATGAGTCCACCCCCCCCCCCCCCCCAAAGCCTAAATCCTGGCTCCACCCCTGATGGCAGCTGTCCAATCGAACGCCTCTTTGGTCGCCACCAGGTCATCGGTGCCGATGAGTAGCACAGCCGTGAGCGTATCCATGCAGATTTAACATAGAGATTATGATGAACGATGGTGCCACTGGGCGGCTACTCAGGTACGCTGAATGCTCCAAGAAGGTAACTATGCTCAAGGCCAACCTTCCATACCCGAATGGCGTGGCGGTCAGCGCCGACGGAAGGCATGTGGTGGTGGCGCACACCATGCCTGCCCAAGCTTTTCGGTACTGGATCAAGGTTGACAAGGCTGGCCAGTATGAGCTCCTTGCCAACCTGCAAAGGAGCTTAATTACCGTGGCCAAGGGCGTGATGCTTAGCGATGTCTGGGAGATGGACAGGCAGCTATAGCTCACTTTGGTTGAGTCGAGCTAGTTTAGATTAGATTTCTCTATGTTTTTGTTTGTTTGGTTTTGAAAGGAGATATCTCTACATCAGCAACCAATCGTGTTATACGTAGCAGCAGTAGTAATCTTCACATGTTTTATGGATCGTAAGAATTTGTTAGTATGTGTTTTGAATATAATTTTCATTTTGTCCAATCTGGTGTTCTTGGTAGTGTCAGTATTGGCGGCAATATGGAGATGTGAAAACAAGTATGGCTCTTTTGTAGTATTTGCATCAGCGAATCTGTATTTGTGGTTTTTGTTGCTGTGCTTTGGACTACTGCAAGTTTCTTCTTGATATCATGTGCTTGGCTCACATGATTGTGAGGTGCATGAGCAAAGGTTCTAAAAAGTGCATTTTTACAATGGACGTGCAAATAACAAAGTAGATAGTAGCATTAGAGTCAATGGAGTTGAATCCAGACCTTGAACTTGGTGTTATTTATCTTTGGAAAATCAAGTTTCTCAAAAACCAACTGATTCTCAAGCATCTTTATTTGATGATAAGGAAGCAGAGATGACTGGCATATTGGTTCGCAGAGCAAACTTTGCTATGGAGATAATTTTTGATAGAACATTCCTATTTTATATGCTTTATGTAAGGAAAAAGTATGTGCATGATGAATAGGCATTCCATTAATAGAGGAAAGCAGAACAGGAATGAATTTGAGATGCACATTCCAAACATGCCCAAATGTTAGTCAAACACAGCCCAGGTACGGGCCTATTTGCCATGCCTCCAGCAAAAAGCTGGCTGATGGAGGCCTTGCCGTTCTCCATTGGTGTGCCGCCGCCACTCGGTGAAGAACAGGGGACAAACCGGCACACCCCTGCATATATAGCATAGCATCTTTGCATCAGGCTTCCCTCAGCTGGCTAGCTATTTTGATAGGATTTGGGTGCCTAATCTTTCGATGAAATGATAACTATCGATTTGATATAATCGACCCTCATGATCTGACTACAAACGAACAGGTCGTATACGCTTTAGCAATCCAGAATCAACTTCGAATAGTTACTGACCTCACTGGAACAGCATGATCAACTTGAACACGAGGTTCAATTCCTGTAATCAATTGAAGATCAAGCAAAAAATAAGATGTGTTAAAATAGAAATCACTCAAATGTGAGGTTCTCAGATGTTGTCTATCATGTGGTAATTGGACATAATTGAAGATTAGAAAGTTTGCACAAAAGCTAAACTATAACAAAAAGAACCCAAGTGTTCTCGGCGGTGGCTACGATAGGTGGTAGGATAGTCAAGGGTCTGCTGAGGTCATCCTCAAACCCTAAGACACGGCTTTAATGAGCCAAACATAATACACGGGCCAACGACTCAAGTTGAGGTGACACAGCACCTTCTAGATGAAAATAATGATTGGTATTGACTTCGATATAGTATGAAGGTGAGGTTAGATCTGTTAGAAAGTAGACATCATGAGCTTTCCAAAAAGTGCTTAAACACCCTAATTGTATTCCATATGAGATTGTGACATCCGTCACAATTTGGTGTTCTTCTGCAGTTCAAATTTAGCTGAGGTGAATATTATTATTGAAGTCCTCATCAAAAGGTATGACGTCTACATCATATTGTCTGATACCCACTAAAAGCATCACCTGAATTCTCTAGCCCTAGCACTCCCCTCCTCGCCTTGCTGTTTCACGGTGGAGGATTATGGTATGTTGGGTGGTTGCATTTGTGTCCCTTATTTGGCAAAGAGATGCAATAGAAGAAGATCATACATATAACTACGTAGAAATTCTAGATGGCCATGAAGTTTGAATTTCTGTTAAATTTTTACAGCTTTGAATCCAAATCAACTCCGCCCACACCACAGTTGACTACATGTTATAAATAGGATTGCCCTCACCCCCCCCCCCCCCGACTTGTAGGTTAGGTCGATCGTGCGTAAAGCCATCTTATGTTGTTTGGCTGTGCATCGCCCCTGAAACCGTATATCTCTCCTATCATCTGAAAGATCATTGTGTTGGGCGTTCAAAAACTAAGTGCAAATACCGATTTGATACAATTGAAAGACTGTTTTATGCAAGTGCAAGTCATGATGGCGCGGAGATCATTGGTATGCACTGCACGTATGAAAATATACATCTTTATTTACTTGCATAGTACAATGTAAATCTGCTACATGTTGCTGCAGTTATTGCTTGCATAGTACACATTCACCCATATGTATGTCCACTCAAAGATTTCCGTACATTTTTACAAGAGGTTGTTTCCAAGACTGAAATCCACGCCAGGGCTCCCCTTTTTCACACAAATATAATGAAACTGCAAAATAGTAGATTGGATGTATCCGAGGTGCGGTACATCTTTTTATTTGCATTAGATACCACACTAAATGCCATGAGACTTGTAATTTATAGCTGGTGGCTGTTTAAAGGGGGATAGGATCGACAAACAGGCGTTTGATGACCCCCTTGAGTCCATCACTGTATGTAAATGCATCCTTTTTATCATTGTACATGAACGCCATGCTGATAGCTAAGTTGACAACTCGTTGCACGGCTGGAAATATCTCATGATGATCAAAACATGCTTGATTTATAGTTTTCCATGCGTCTTCAATCAAAGATTCTATCTTGGTAAGGGCCACCTCGCATGTTACATGATGCTCATTAATGTAACACTCTACAGAGCTGGCCACATCGTTTTTGTTTTTCCCACGCTGAAAACAACACATAATTAAATATAGAGTCAGTAATCAGTCATTCAAAAAATATATACTCCTATATTGGTGGTAATCAAATGAATTAAGAGCATGGATTGTTTGAGAATATAGGCCACACCTTAAATGAAGCAAGGTCATTCATGAATCGCGTCACCTCAGCAGAAGCCTTGACTGCATCAGTGCAGCTGATTGCCCACTCAAGTGCCTCCTTGGTCGCTACATCATCTCCCATGCCAACCAGCAGCCCAACACATGCAAACGGTGCACCTGAGCATACTGCAGACACGTTCACTTGATCCTTAAATTTTGGCTTATAACCGTGATGAGACCATTCAGCTTCTTAGAGATAATTATTTGATAATATTTGAAACTGAAAATGCAAAATTTAAAAAAATTATCAATCTATCTGACTCACTATTTCCTCATAATTAAATTAGCAGCTTTTAAGTAACAATTATGTTGGTATTTGTAATCATTGTATGACCAATTGTAATCCTTGAAATATGTGCTTCTGTTTTTGTGGTTTAGAATATATAAATGTTGACTAGATTTCCTAGAGTAACCATCAGTTGATGTTGAAATATATACTAATTTGATTTACAACATAATTAAAAGTTGGATTCCAAGACCACAATTTGTTATGGGGGTACATAAATGAATTATTTAAATAAATCATAGTCTCATACTGTTTTTTTGCTAAAAGCAACTCGGTACTTCTCATGTAGTTTCAGTTCATCCTCAAAATCCTTAAAGATGCTTAGCAGCTTGAGGTAGAACATCTTTAAGTAATCTGGTAGAAGAGAAACAGCACTCTCCTCCCATCTGCATGCAAATTCATTTGTTAATCGTTCAGTGCAATCATTATCTGAGCTAATACTTTGCCTTCTCAAATTAAGAATGTTGAGACACATCAACCTTTGTATTGCTTGATTTAGTTTTTGACACTCCTCCAAAGTAGCACGGACATCATAAGTGTCATCTGTCAGGATTATTAATGCAACTATCTTTGCAAGGATCATCCTTGCTCGTGTGTACTCTTGCTCGTAGTATGCTGTATAGGCCCACAAGTAGCACTCAACTACTCGATCACGCGAGTAGGTTAGTCCCATTTCTTTGTAAAGATCTTTCCACCATCTGACCATATGGGATAAGTTGCATAGGTTAGTGTTTGCATAAGAAAGATGCATATTCATTTTATGGGATAAGTTGCATACGACATATTATTGAGTAATCCGTGTGTCTCTATTAAAGCAGATTAAACTATCTTTAATTTGTAAATCTTTCATGGAATTATCTCAAATATATATCATCTATATTCAAAAAGTTTATTCATGGTGTCGCTTTCAGCTTTGATCTATACCAATCTTCAAGCTATGTAAATAGTTTTTGTTTCCCAGAATATCAAGTAATTGTTACATGTATTTTTAAAAAGGTTGATTGTAACACTAGGTGCACATATTTTTTGGAGAACATTGTGCATGCATTTTTTACTGGTGGAGTGTGGCTGACCCTTCATCCATCAGGATCATATGATAGTGAGACTAAACTTTTTTTATCTCTTTAGTGTAATATGCAGATGATGCCAATACCTGCAAAGAGCCTTCAGTTCGTTCAAGTGTAGACGTTGTAAAAGATTGAAATCCAACCTGGCTACCTCCAAAATGGAAGAGTTGTATGTCAGCTCTTCCTTGTACTCTAGCATATAATGTAGAGCCTCTACTCTTTTCAAGGTTCGTGACAGTGGTAGGTGAAGAGCACGCTTGACTTGCTCAGCCAATGGATACTCGAGGTTATCTTTTATTGATTCAAGGTGCTTCCTTGCAAATAAGATAGTCTCTTCAAGCTCTGTCTCTCCATGAATTAAAAGATGAGCTGCATTATATAAACTTAGTAGCCCCTTTGGATCATTGATTATGTCAATGTTGAAAGCCCCGTTTTCGTCTTTGAACTTGTTGAATACATCTGCAAGCATCATATCATCAGATTGTATGCAGATGATACATCTTATGAACTTATTAGCACTGTATTCTTCGATATATTAAATTTTTAATTTTTAAAAAAAATGCCAAAAGAGTAATGCATACTCGGACTGGTCTAGGCAATCTCTGACGCCTGCCACTGGATGGTGCCATGCATGTATTACAAATTAATATTGTACACGCATGCGCCAGACTAATAGAAACATATCCTTGTAAGTACCTGGAGACACCCAAAACCCTTGCTGCCTCAGTAGGCGGAACCGAAGAGCAACCTCGTGGAGACAAGAGCTGTTAAATTCGCTTCCATGGATATTACTTAACATGGATCTAATTTGTTTGGTGAAATGATGATCTATACTTAGATGTTGAAGCGTGTCAATTAGGTTCAGTTGCTCAACTATAGTTGTGCATGCTTCAAACAGCCCACTTATTTTCTCCTTCTGTTGGTTGGCCCTCTCTGTCATCCATTCTTCTGATTCCTACATTCATTCAAGAATTTCATTATGTTGAGTTAACTGAAAACAAGCCTGTGCCTTTTTGCATTTGAATTTGATACAGTATTGAAGTTTACAAGATTGAAAATGTTGCATTCATGAGTTTTCACAGATCATAAAGCTGGGACCAAAGCATGTCCATGAATTCTGAAGAAAAAAAACTAACAGTGTTCCATAGCCTTAAGTATTTCAGCTGAAAACATACGTAACTATACCTGTGTTGGTTCTGGACTGTAGCTGATGAAGAAGTCACCCCATACTGTCGGATGAAAACCTGACTCCACACAAGCTGCCATTTCCATATTTCTCACTACTTGATGTCAAAAGATGCAGTGGCTTGGAGAAATTGCAAGAATGCAGTGCCTTATATAGATGTCACGGTCAATTATTCCACTTGCACTGATCAAAGAAATGCCTAACTTAACCTTTTTAAGCTAAACCATACCTAGATGGAACCATCCAATGTGAATCAAGATTCTTGCGTTTTGTTGGCTGAACCATACCAATCAATGCAAAATGAGTCGGTCCAAATTCTAAGAATACTCTTCTAGGTGTTGTACCATTTCCATTCAAAAAAAAGGTGAACAATGTGATTCTAGTCCTGTTTGCCCTGCTAACCATACATGATTTGTGATTATTGATTGTATTCTGATTCATTAACTAAATTATAATTATGATTAGATATTATTAGTTATATATAGATATTATTTTCCATATGTGTTTTATGATTATTTATGACAACTTCATTTATAATAATGATAATTAAGTGAGTAATAGTACAAAAATACAATTTGACAGGAAAAATGCAAGAAATGTTCAAAAGGAGGCCTCAGTATATTTT
Source organism: Zoysia matrella (assembly GCA_001602295.1). NCBI lineage: Eukaryota > Viridiplantae > Streptophyta > Magnoliopsida > Poales > Poaceae > Zoysia > Zoysia matrella. The sequence continues at coordinate 4,745 of BCLG01000412.1, read as the reverse complement.
CTTAATGTCTACATAAATATTAAAATATTTTTAGATAATTTATTTATATATTTATTATTATAAATATTTTATAAGCAACCAAACATCTATCCGACCACAAAAGAGTCTTTTTGGGATTTGGACATAAGGGATTAACAAGGAACAATTCTAGAAACAAAGAAACTAAAATGGACCAAAAGACAGTATTATGTTGGGAAGTGAGAATGATATTTTTTTTTTTGATAAATTTTGAATCGGACACTGTTTTGTGGATGCGGATATATCCTAGAGAATCATTTTCAGAGAATCACTTTCAACTTTCAAAATCACTTTACAGAAAAATCAAGAGTGAATTTAAAGAATCAAGAGCTGTAAACTCTGCTAAAGAGACTCTAATAATCTCTATTTTGACTAATATATAATAATACATATTTGCTAACACTATTATTAATTAATCCTATTTTTTGCATTCCACGATGCTGACTCTGGAGAAACGACCGTCGTTCCCGTTTCCCGGCAGGCAGGCTCCGAAGCAACTTTTGCACGCGCAAGGCCTGGCCATCCATCCGCGCACGTCAACCAATCACGAGATCTGAATTCTGCTGGCCTGGCCGAACCAGCTACGGGCATCCAAACACGTGTTTGAACTTTGACTTCAGAGGGCGACAACTTGTTTCTACTCTTATGTGACCTTGCACGATACCTGTACAGGCAGTACAAGGACATGAAAAGGAAGGACCTCAAAACGCTGGTCCCGTATCAATGAAGACTGCATAAGTGGTATCTTTAGTAGACTTCAGAGGGTGACTTCTTGATTTGCTGCAGTATTTCTGCATGACCCTGCACGGTAGGTGGTCAGATAATAAAATTATATGAAAAGGACCTCAAAAGACTAGTAAAACAAGGCTGCTAAGTGTTATTTAAGACTTCAAAGGACGACCCTTGACTTGTTTTTTCTGAGTCAAAAAGGCAAAAATTGAATGTGACATCTACAATGGTGTTCATTGTCAAGCTAGAGTACTGGAAGAAGCTGCCTTTCAGTTTCATCTCTTCGTCCAATGTGCTTTCATTCCTGGATGTCGGTCAGCCCTCCGAACAACTAGTAATTTATGGAATCAACCTGCATAAAGAAAGCTTCCATTAACACCTACTCCAATTCCAAGCTTCTGCGCCCTACTAATACTAGCCGCCGCAGTTGGAATCGAAGCTTGTTAGCCGCCGTTGCGTCAGTTAGACATGGAGGACGGGAGCACGTCAAGATTCCATTCCCGTGGGAACGGGATCAAGGTTACGGTGTCGTTTGGAGCTCACAAATTTCACGGAAATCGCATAAGAATTTTATAGGGGTCAATTTTATTTCATTAAAAAAATATTGGATTTAAGAACCATTCAAACGTAAAGATTTGTCGCCACAGTGAAAAAGAGACTTGCTAGCCGCCACGGTGTAAAAGAGACTTACTAGCCGCTGTTGCGTAAGTTAGACAAGGACGAGAGCACGTAAAGGTTTGTTCGTACCCTAAAGGGATGTGAACTGTTTTCACTAATACACAATAAATTTTCCCAATATTTAAAGATTTTTATTTATTTATTTTTATTTTTAAATGTATTTAAAATTTCCTTAGAAATAAATTTTAATGTTTTGCTTGTCATTTAACATGCTTTTATAAAATGAGTGGTATTTCTTTTTAAAAGCAAATTCAATTCATTTGAAATATATATATATATATATTCTCAAATATTTGATATATTAAAAGATGTCTTAAAAATAAGATTTTATTTTGAAGGTTTCGAAATAAAGTAAAATGCTTTTATCTCAAAACCTTTTAAATGAATTTTATTTTGTTTTTATATTGTAGAAATAATTGGATAAAAGAAACTAGAAACAAAATACAAAAGAAATGAAACAAAGAAAAAGAAGAAAAAACAAACACGCTCCGTGGGCTGGTAGCCACCCCTCCTCCTTTCCTTTTCTCCATCACGCCAGCCCAGCAGGCTCAGCTGCTCTACCCTCTCACTTTTCTCTCATCCGACAGCCAGACCCTACCTATCAGCGTGCCTTTCCCCAACCTCCAGCCAAGTCACCCGGACCTGCAACCGCCGCCGACCGAAATCCCCTCAACAACTGCTGGAACTTCATCACTATCTTCTCCCCTCAACTACCTCTCCGATGACCGCCTCCGCCGCCATCCTTTTGCCCCATCTCTCGAGCTCCCAAGCTTTGCGACCCCAGCCACTACCGCGCCCTTTACAAAGCTTTAGAAGCTTTTTTTTTTTTTTGAATTACAAAGCTTTAGAAGGTTTTTTTTTTTTGAAAAGGGTTGGATTTATATTAGATATGACTAAATAATTTTACATCCAGCCCCATTGAAAGGGAGCCCTTGGAAGAAAAGAAAATTACATTGGAAAGCTTTACAGGAACTCCAATGCTCCAGCTCTCCGGCGCTCGAACAAGCCTCTTCTCAATTCTCCCTCGTCGTCGACGATGGAGAAAGGAGTCGAGGAGGAAGCTCAAAGCCGATACCCAGCTGGGCGAAGCACCATCAAATTTTTGAAGTGCCACCAGTAGTATAGTTAGCAAACAACCATGCCGTAAGTTGATGAACGCAATGGCAAGATGGCGGCCAGCAGCCGCAACTTCGGCTCGACGACGGGAACCCGACGCTTGTCGCCTCCATGGCAGTTCGTGTCGACGGAGATCAGAAACCCACACGGGGATGGAGTAAAACTCTGATAGCCACAACAAAAAATCCCACGAAAAGGGGTCTGGAGTTTTGTACAGAAGAACCTCACGTGAGACGCACCGAGGCTACATCCAGAGATGAAGCCGATGAACATCACCAAGAGGTAGCAAAAAACTCTCACCAACAACGAAACTAGTGAGAGAAACTGATAAATCCAACCCAAATCTACTAGATTAGCTAACCATATATACACCTGACGCCTTCCTCCTCGTTCCCCATCCTCAACGACGTCGGAACAGCCGTCGGAGAGGACGGGGAAGAAGAGATCGACGCTTGAAACGAAGTCGCCGCTGGTCGCCTTCTTTCAACTGTAGCAGAAGAGACGAGACAAAGCTTTAGAAGCCAGGCATACACCTCGTAGCAAATGGGCCTTTGTCCGTGACAGGTGGCTGGCTGGTCTGCGTGAACGTTGGATTCTTGAGCTTGGTCCAATGGGGCTCGAATTCAGCCCACATAAGTCTACTGCCAATGACCGAAAACAGATGGGTCGAGGGCCCACGTGGGTAACAACACTAACATGATTAATTACATGAATTTTTAGAAAGAAAAATCTATGTGATTATTGGGGTGAAATGAAGCGTACTGTTTTGAGGAAAAACATTGTTTCATAATGATTTAATCATCAGATGATATCAAGTTCTCCCTATGATTTGTAATTGTTGATGTTGATTTGTGCAAACCCAAGGGAGTAATTGATCTCACTCTGACGGTCACCTAACCATTCACCATCATGAACTACTTGCTGCTGTAGGTTACAGTTTTAACTCGCTTGCTGCTGTTTCTCTGATACAACTACTACTGTGTAGGTACCGGTAACGAGGATCAATTTGAAGGGATTAACCGAATGTTTGAAACTTGATCAACATAATAAAATTTGCAGCAAGCAGTTAACATCAAGAAATAAATTGAAGTTGTCACATTGGGTTTCTATTCAAGATCCACATGGCTAAATCAAATATCAAATATTCAAAGAAATACAGATAAAAGCTTCCATTGAATTGATGAGAAATGATTATATAGGTAGCAATCCAGAGAATGTTAGTAGTACAATGGATGTTGATGCGACGAAAATTCACATTGAAATGAATCTAACATCAAATGCAGCTGCTTGCAAAGTAAAAAAGAGAACTATTGTACAGAAGTAACTACTTGACCCCCCTCCCCAGTCTATACAACGATGTTCAAGACAAACCCATACACATGACAAAAACTCACCATGAAAATTGTCTGTCATTGCATGCTCAGTTTGTAAGACAGGGTACAGGTGCTACCGCCGAATTTTTTCTCAGTGATGTGCACTCTTTTACCTACAAACATCATCCATCATGATATTAGCGAGCACGTGCGGTGGCTGGTTGTTTTGACAAGCGCCCTGACTTGTGTTTCCGCTTTTGATTTGCAACTGCTGAAGGATCAACCAGGGGTCCAGACCAAGTAGGCACCGCACCTTTCTCATAAGCGAACACAGTGCTGAAGGAAGATGGATCTGGGGGCTCGTATAGAGGGTCCATATGATTTGAAGAGTCCAAAGGAATGCCAACTGCACCATCCTGATGCGGGGGAGGGAATTTTTCACTCTTGCTTTTTGCAGCCGTATGAGCAGTTAACCTTCTTTTCTGTTGAAAAAAAAAAACAGAAGTTAGCTATAATGGCAAATGTAGTTTTTTATGTAAAAGTGCTGAGATTGAGCAAGTGCTTACAGCACTTACATATCACTGAAGAACTTTATTCTAAGCTTAACTTATTACTACATAAATCAGGCTATAAAAACAAAACAGTGCCGGAAGTAACAAGTTCATCCGACATACATCAATATTGACTTGCAATTCAGCATTTGCCTCCGGAGCTGGAACTGCCTTAGGTCGATCACGCATCCTTGTTTTCTTAGCTCCATCACCATTAGCTCTTCCACCAGCTGCTCTTAAACTGTAGATAAGATAGCAAATAAATAGACGGGTGAAGGTGTAGAGCTAGTCATATTTTGCTAATTGTAGGCATGAGGCCACATTTCAGTATTGAACAGAA